>VTPC01091280.1:53830-131925 GCA_011009095.1 Ignelater luminosus
TTTTAATGCAACAAATTGGTAACTATGGACATCAAGCTTAAACTTATGGCAAAACGGATGTGATTGTAAAGCTAGAATTTTTTATCAAGAGCTCTCGTCTGGTTCACAGAAGAACTATGTCCAAAGAAAGCAACTGGGCAAGGCCTGCGTGATGTTAAACTCAACATGAAGCCATATGCTTAGTATTTCATCTGTATGTTGATAGCCACCAACCAACATTTGCAGAGTAATAAAAACGACATTCTCATCATACTCTCTCGTACTGACAACTACTGACAAGATCGGGAAAGTAAATACTTCTTCTCTCAACAATTACAAATCGAGTGACCAAAGTAACAACTTTACACGCAATCTAAATCCATTCATAGCATGTATGTAAACTCGAAGGCTCTTTGGGCGAAAAACAAAACCCTCGCGGGTTATTCTTCCCAAAATTGAATTTCTTTATTTATCAAAATTACTGTCTACATAAAAGTTTAATTTCTACTGATCTTCGAATGATGCATTTTTTATTGGACGAGCATGTTAGCTGATGCAGCTTGCATTCAGTTCCATTAAGAGTAACATTCTTATTACACAAAAGATTTATCTCGGCAGTGACAAATTCGATTAAAAGGTCGTTGACCTTACATCGCTAGAATGGTGTTCGTCAAGAAGATAAGCAGATAATCGTCAAATTATACGAATATTTTCAATGCTAACTCATTTGAGACTAATGAATTTCCATTAAGGTAAGCAATTAATCCAGATGGTACCAATTACAATTAACTAAACTTCACAACTGTGAGCAACTGAAAGAGAGAAAATGAAGTTTAGCTGTTTGCTAAACTTAAATTGATACTCCTAATAATTAAAACTTGTAAAATCCAACAAAGTCATCTCCATTTTATAAAATCATAATAATGTTTGAGGTTTTAGAATTTCCAAAGAAAAGAAGATTTATTTTTGTCGAAATAAAGAGGGGAAAAAAGAAAAAAGCAAAGTAACAGCTCATTTGTATAGTTTATTGGCATAACACGAAATCGATATTTGGATTGTGGGTATAAAAGGAAAAAGGGAATTTATTATTAATCTTCTATGACGTAAAATTTAATTAATGATAGTAGTAAAAAGCCTACCCTTACGAGAAAAGCGAAGAAACACAAAGAAACCCTAAAAAATACTAACGATGTATAGGTTTTAGAAGACGATATTAACGTTAGAAAAGAACAGAGCCGATCATCGCAAGCACTTTTATCGAAAACAATATGGGAAAAAAACATAATGGGCCTTCTAGTTATTGTCTAAAAAACGTCCAAAAAGCGATCATTATATAGCGTGGTATGGCGGAAAAAGGGTTCACTGTTGAAAAAGAGGTTTTTTCCTCAAATTTTATTTCATAATGAGGAAAGTGTTAGGTGTAAGTGCCACATCAAACACCGACGATAAAATAAACCCTTCTCTCTAATTACCATAAAAAGCCGTACAATAGGTCGTACCGTGTTCACAATATGAAGAGGTGAGGGTATACACGACGCTGGCGGTAGCGAGTGCACTTGACAACGTAGGCGGGCGTCGAGACGACGGCGACTTTACAATTTAGTAGCAACACTTTTTGCCACCGCTTGAATTTTTAAATGGCCAACATTCAACAAATTTCAAGCTTAAACGGATTTCAGCGTATTGTTTTAATTCCACGCTTTTCATGAACTGTTCTAAAACTCGCGCGTACGTGGACGTGTGTTGAAACTTTTATATGATGAAAAATGAAAAATTATAGCCAAATTCTATTCAGAATATTTTTGCAACAAAAGATTCAGACGGAACCAACTTTATTAATTAATTATTCTATCAGTGTGAATTCGTGTTACAGTCAGAGTTAAATTCATTGAACATTTTCAAGTTTCTAGTACCTAGCTAGGTACGTACGTACGATGGTAACTTTTAGGTCGCGTACTGAATATATTAAAGTGTGAACTGCTGCTAATATTTTTAACAGCAGTTTACAACAGGTTTACGTTGATTTACATCAGTCGAACTTTCCAGCCACTTCTCTATTTCGCGCTCCGATAAAATATATGCAGTTACTCGCTTTATAATAGGTGCAGAATTTAATTTCCACAATAACACGTAAATTATAGTTTCCCTGTTAATTACTTTCCGGCGTCCGTTTCGCAGACTGAGTGTAACAATAAAAGAAGGAATTTACTAAACAGTCGGAATAAAATCAGATTTAAATTGTCAGATAATTTCAGGCACATTTCCCCACAATACGTGAAATAAACATATCAGGGCGGCTAAATTTAATCTGGACCATTTCGCTTGCAGATTCGTTGGGTTAAGACCCTCTCGCAGGACTATTTAATTTTACGACCGCGTTAGATTCGTATAAACTGCTATTACATGCCGGATAGACACTTGCCTACATAAACAATAGGTTTTGTTCTAATTGCTGGCGATTTACACCCGGTAACCGAAATTATCAAGATGGGAATTCATGTGTATCCATTCATCCGAAACCGTTATTTATTAGGGCGTTTTTCTTAGTGCTGGCAAAAACGTCCAAATTGCTTTAGGACGCCTTATCCTGCGGTATAGTCGAGATTATCCAATGGAATTTCTTCGCACATCTGGTTTATCACTCGGAAGGGCAATAAACAGGGAAATTTACGAAATGTCAACTTTACTAGACGCGGAAGAGACGCCTGGTCGAGATTTAATTTTTATGAGAGAATTAATTTTGTTTGCTTTCAGGCAATCATGTGGTTTGATATCTTTGCATATTTTACAAACATTTTATAAAAGGAGCCATTACTGTGTGAGAGTCTCGACGCTTTCATTTCACTTCGTAATTCAAGACGTTTAGGACTTTGAAAGAAAGTTAATTCAAAGTCCTAAACCACAGTCAGTTTAGTTAGAAAAACAAAACAGAATGATGAGTAAGACAGTTAAAGCAACGCAATGATGATATCTTGTTTTAAAGTGACAAGTGAATTTTTAGCTGAATAAAATTCAAATGATTGAGATTTTGTACATACAAAAACAGAAAAGTAAACAAGAGAATACTTATAAACGTCATTCGGTAATAATAAATTATAATTTTTCATTTTACTCTGCGTATGCGATAAACCCTACTTACCGCACCGCCATACAAAAAAAAAAACAAAAATCATATTACATTACAATAACAAAGTTGCTTGCAACACGTTTCTGTTAACTCGGCAGCAAATTGCAAGATCGCAGCAGACAATTTATGGCGATCCTGCTAAGTGTTCAGCATCAATACGAGAATCACCAATCGCAATTTTCATCTGAATCACTGACTCGTATCGGTATATAGTGTTTTGCTTCGTTTTTATGCAAATACGTAAAACCCACTGGGGATTTTCAGTTTTAAATATAAAGATACATTTGAAAATATTGATTTCAGTTTTTTACTTACTTACACAATTTACTCAAGACTGTCGTCCACCTAATTTGAGTTACGGTTAGTCGCCCGTCGATAGACTAAGACTGAAACTAAACCGTGTTTATAAAAGTTAATATTTGTATAATAATCACGCAATATGTCTGTACCATAATCGACATACGAGGTGTGTAAATCAACCAATAAGACTGATTTTTCTATAATTTTTTTAATTCAATTAAAATTAGAATTCCACATTGTCTCCTTCAAAGTAATTGCCTTGGGAAACCAAACAGCGATGGAGACGATTCTTCCACTCTGGAACTCGGATATTGAAACTACTTTCAGCTGGTCGGTTACGGCAACTTTGATGTCTTCTAGTGTCGCAAAATAATGTTGAGATACTTTTTCAGTCTTGAGAAGAGAAAAAAGTCACAAGGACTCAAGTCGGAGGAAGAAGGGGGCTGAAAAGCCACAGAGATGACTTTACTTGCCAAAAACTCATTAATTGAAAATGCAGCACCCAGCTGTTCTTGATGCTTGGTCTCACACGCACGATCCTTTTTCAAAGTCTTTGAAGAACTTTTCGGTAAAATTATCGGCTTGCCGTTTGGCTTTGAGGCACAAACTATTAAAATAGAAAACCAGCATGGTTTTATCTTTGACTTGTTCATTCTTGCTTTCTTTGACCTTGGTGGGCTTGAAGTGTGCCTTTCCTAGCTCCGACGCTTCGTTTCCGGGTCTTACTGAAAGACACAAGACTCGTCACCAAAACATGAGGTTCACTTTCAATCCGCTGTTGTTCTTTTGTTCCTGCGAAACCATTTTCACACAGATTTTCCTCATCCCCAATTCATTGGTCAAAACCTCATGAACGGTAATGTGAGTCAAATTCAACTGTTCCCTAATCATTCTGACTCTCAAGCGACGATCAGAACGCACAAGATCCCAGATTCTAGCAACATTTTCGTCAGGCTTTCATCTGCGAGGCTCATCTTCAATCTGTTCTCTTCCTTCTGAAAATGCCTTAAACCACCTGAAAACCCGGGCCCTTGACAAAACATTGTCGCCGTAGGTCTGCTGGAGCTTTGCAAAACTTTCTGCCGCACTTTGATCAAGTTTGAAGCAAAAACTGGATAGCACAACGTTGCTCAAAATTGATATCGCTCATTTTCAGAAGGCAATAGGAAAAAAACAGTTTACAAAAAAAATTCCTACGGGTTTCAAACTTGTACTAACGAAGCAGCACATGTTGATTCACCGTACCTCTAAACCGGTAGTCCCCAGTGTTGCCACATTGAACGCCACGTTGTCAGTCTCCTTAGTTTATTTACACACCTCGTATCAACCGAATGGTTAGAATAGGTACCAAATTTCGTGGCACGAGGCATGCGCAAAAAAGCGGAGCTTACTGCACAAGAAGAGAGAAAGAAAATTGTAGAAATCATGCATGTAGGCCCGCCCGGCTAAAATTCGTCTTCTGCGCATCGAAGGTCGCGTGCCACGAGATTTGGAAACCACTCTATTACTCGCAGTACGGGCTGATCAAACTGAAACAAATTCATGCCGATGCTATTTCCAGCCCTTGTCGGAAATGAAGAACATCGACGGGCATATTGTATGATTGATATGATGCTCTCCAGAATATGAACAAAGCGATCACCGCTTCTATTTACAATTTCAATTGAAAGTACCTACATGTTGCAAGATTATTCATTACAGAACAGATTTTTTGTACGCTGTTTTTCACGATTTAGTTTCAACCCTACTCATTCCGCAATCCTGCAGTTTCTTACACGTCAATCCTACAGAGGGGCAATTTTCGGGCAGGCGAGTCCTATGACGATGATAACACTGTAAGAACGGCATTCGGACGCAACAAGCGTCTTTTGAAGATCAACATGGCCGAAATGATAACACCCAACGAGGGCCCAAGAATCGATTTTCTAGACGCAACAAGAGACGTCGCGTCGCTGAGAAACGCCCCCTCTCTTCTATGCAAGTTTTCTATGTCGTACATTCTTGGTAAAAAGCTAACGTATAATAACTTTTTGTTCTTGTAAAGGGTGATTTCTGCCGATTCCGGGACAGAGTAACCGTTCACACGGCTTAAGCGGAACCACCTTATTGAAGTGTGGTTTTCTTGGGGATTTCAAATAGACAGATGCGTTTTTGATTAGGTATGCAAATACAACACTTGCAACACACCCGTAATTAAAACCGCCAGTGAATCTTAGAAAGGTTAATGCAGGGCAAAGCCCGATGCTGACCCCTGTGCGACTTGTGTTTATCTTTAGCTCTCTTTTTAGGAGATCAATGAAGAGGAAGCCTGACTCTGGATCTGTTCGAGTGTGCAACCAGAATCGTGTTCGTGTTTAGCTAACTTTCAAAGAGGTTAATGAGGGGGGAAGCCCGATAGTAAGTCCATTTGAGTGTGCAGTTCTCTTAAGAAGGTTCGATCCTGTCTACTTCAGTTGGCTTGTTGGGATGCGCATTCCAATGCGCATTCCGATCCGTATTCATGCCTAGTTCTCCTTTAAGAGCGAAACCCGATGCTTCTACTTTAATTTTATTCAAATATTTGCTCCAATCAACTTCATCCTTTTTTGGGCATCACAACGAATACAACGCTCATTTCAACACCAAGTGATCGTTGCATGATATAATGTCCAACATTAAACCAAGAAAGTTTTTCTATTTTCACTAAGCACATAGTTTTCCGATTTTCCCTGATTGTTAAGCGCAGAGGTGTTTCCTGTGGTAGTGAGATAATTAAACCAAGAAAAAAACAACAAAAGCAAAAATCGCTATTGGCAAAGGACTGTTCAGAAATTAACACACAGTAAACAAATATCAGAAAAAGCACCGCGCAAATTCGTTGATCCTAAGAAAACGACAAATTATTCTACTTAACCTTCTTGGTTGTCTTGAGACTGAAATATCACTTTCTGATAGTAGCTGTCCTTTTCTAATGCACGCAACTATTGTTCTCAATTTGTATATACTCGCATGTATTCTAGATATTCTACTTCTGATTACACATTTTTGATTTTGTTTTTTAAATTTTAATTCATCTGGACCACAGGTTTTTGGCTATATCACCTGGGATTGAAAGATTCTACCCCAAATCTTATTCGGATCACACACAGTAAAAAGACAAGATAGAGATCTAGAAGGTTTAAGTCGCTGGTTGGATCGAAATCAAAATTCCATTAAAAACGTTTGTCTGAAACTTTTCTAAGCTCCTTCGAAATTTGAATTACGTTTACTGCAAAGCTTTAGCTATATAAAAATTCAAAGTGGACTAATAAACTAATTATAGCGTTCAGCGTTCCGCGTTCACCGCCGCGAGCAACGCCACAATAGGGCTGTCGTTGCGCAATCATTCATAAAATCCTTGCTATTTCTGAAGAGAAGGTATCTCCTAGAATGGTTCGCAACATAAACAGAACGTCACGTCGCAAAAAAAATTGATAAAAAATATAGAAATAACAACAAAAGGCCGCCAGTCGGGTCCAGTCCGGTGCATGATGGCTTTGTAAATTGCGATTATCAAAAAACAATCCGGCAAAAATTAAAAATTAAATACAACAAGGTACGACGTTTATCATACCTTTTAATCGTTAAAAACCGTAGCAAACAACAAAACCAAACAGTAAATTAATACATTAGTTGAGATTTCAGGATGCTTTTAATTGCACAAACCTCGGAATTGCTATTTTTATTTCGCATTAGTACTGCTAAACTCGCCCACGTTGTGGCCAAACACAAAAGCGATTATTATTCCGCAAAAGAAAGGAAAAACAACTGCCTAAAACGCCATCTACTAATTAAAACTATCGCCAACCTATCATAGCCGGTATAATTTTAATTACCGTGATTAATTTTAAGTAGCTATAAAACAATGTAACTGATCTTGTTAACGAATTAACTTAATTAGTGTTACTGTGGTTAAATGAGAACCCCGGAGGGATATAAATCTTTTGGCTTTATTTAGCTTTGATTTAATTTTGTTATCTTAGAATGACAAAAAATTAATATTCCGGCCGTAAAATACGTTTTAAAACAGCACGAAACACATACATAGAAGCCACACACTGCATAAAAGTTTGCTTGTGAATAACTGGAACTGGAACTGAAACCACCACTCACGACGATTACGATGAAATGTATTTTCAGTACGCTTCAGTAACATCAGAGGAAGGGAAAGAAAAGCGAAATAAAACCGAATATAAAAGAACAAAGCTACATGTACCTAGTAAAATGTACACTGCATCATGTGTATGAAGCACTTTCATTCATGAAGTATTCAGAGTATTTTACATTCACTAAAAGCCTCGATGCTAAATAAAGGTCGCGATCTTCAATTTTTCCTAACCATTATTGAATGAGCGCGCAAAATGATAAATAGCCCGAGCCACTTTTAGGTGGTCAGATTTTAATATTTCACCTAACATTTGAGGCTGAATAATCGCTCACATTTTCATGGTCTATAAAAAAGAGTAACAAAAGGGGTATCAAAGCGGCAAAGAAGGGTTTATCGTAAAATTAGCATCTACTTAAAAGAAGAGTCCTCGAAGCGAAAGTCGGGAAAAATTAAAAATAGCTATTAAAAAATTCACTCCACAGAAGTGGATTGTAGCAAGATCTTGCAGCCGCTTAGTTTGGAGTACCTCCGGGCAAAATCGAGAGACAAAGGCGGCGGTCTTCTTTGACATGTCTAGCCGCACGGGGAGTTGATTGGTTTAATATTAAATATGGAGTTTGCAGATCTTCCTTCTATAAGACCTTAAGGCAACGAATTCAGTTCCAAACTTAACTTACACACTAAGATTTGTTTGATGTGCGGCTTAGATAAGGGATGTGTATTTGATACTCGTATTTTTAGGATAATATTACAGAAGTGGAAAACGCTTTTACATAGTGGATTCGCAAGAAAATTAAATCGTTCTCCTCTTTTCAATTTATTTTACGATGTTACGTTTTACAGAAGAGGAAAAAAGAAAGTGGGCCCTTCATCCTTTTAAGCTGACAGCCACAAAAAACGTTTAGCATATTTAAGTAGAATTAACAAATTGGAATTAACATCAAAGCATTATGAAAATTACTTTAAAGAAAAATAATAAATTTTAATTAGTGTCAAAACAGTCGTTTTACCATGAAAGATAACATTGCCCTTTTCAAAGTGAAAATATTAACCTTAATCGCATTATTTTACTTTTCGACTTCTTTCACCTATCTACTAATACTTTCAAGGTGGTTTTTTCAATCTCACAACAAAATTTATAGATATCCCTTTCTTTGTTTTAGTTTTTTTTTAGGAAAAATTGGTTTTAGATCAAAAGTAATTTGTAAAGGTTGTCCGATTTGCTCAAATATGATTATGATTCAGTACATCAATGTTTTCTTCTATTTTTTCCTTAATAATGTCTTGATTTCAATAACTGACTAAGATTCTCTTACTTATTATTTTTGATTTTCTCGCAATCGATATTCTTAAAAAAAGTCTTTTAGTCAAAACTACAAGATGTTACTAGGTAATCAATAAAAAACGGATTTCTATGGAGATTCTTTTAGCTCCTGTATGAGCCTTCACTGCTGCAAATCATTATCCTAAAATGGTTTTTTATTTTACTAACTAAAGCCATTTTAAGTTGATTGGTTAATTCATTGTATTCGGACGAGACACCCAGTATAAATTTTCCTATTAATGTTTATCGTTTCTCTGAAAAGAAATAGCATACGTCAGTGTTTACTAGCATTAATGTTCTATCTATCTTTACTTGCATTACTGTAGTCTGCATTTTCCTATTTTCTTTATTTTATTTGTCAAGGTTGGGATAAAACTGTAGAAGACTCGGGAAGGAAATGAAATATAGACTTAGTAAGTCACAGCAAATGGTGATAAAACCTAAAGACCGACTGTAGCGAACGTACTGAAAAATGAAGTCCGACTGTGGCCCACCAAGAAGAGGGCATAGTGTTTTTCTAGCTTGCCGTGTAGAGCAAAGCGCAACCGTAAAAATCCGGGAAGGAGCAAGTTCGAATAAAAGTCAACACAGTTTAGTCAAGAGTAAAGTTTAGCGTCACCGGAAGTTTCTGGACGGTAAAAAAACTTTGACTGTGACCCAATGGATGAACTTTGATAGAGAACGAAGTGTTGTTGCAACTTGTTATGAAACGTCAAGCGTAGCTGTAGAAACTCCAAAATGGATTGAATTCAAATGAGTATAATCGCAGATAGTAGAAGGTGAAAGCTGTTTGGGGACCACCGATGATGGCTTGGGTTATATAAGCTATCAAAGTTGTGTGACAGATGGAGAACTCCGATCGTGGGCCACTAATGGTGGCTTGCAAAAGCAAGAATCTAAGTGGTCAGGGCCAGTGAAGGTGACGAAGCTTGCTTGTGAGCTACCGTAGAATGAATCCTGATCCCACAAATCAAATTGGCATGGCCTTGAAAACTGCAAGGGAATAATCTTTAAAATAACTATTCTTGCAGATTGCTATAGAAAGTAAAGTTTAACAGAAAGGCTACGTGAAGAAGAAAATTCGAGCGTAAGACATCGGAAATTATGGATGGCAAGAAGAGTTTGTAAATCACCGATGGTGGGCTTGGTATAAAGCAGAATATATTAAATGTCTGCGATCACCAGAGGTTCCTGGATGGTACAAAAGCTTTAACTTAGATAAATTAAAAGCAAAGTATTTGGAGAGTGAAATGCAACGCTAGGAGGTTCTGAAACGGTCAAACTCGAATACATTTTGGCGAAGAGTAAGGTCCGACTGTGGGCCCAATAGGCATAAGGAATCCTTATCAGAGTACCAAGAGCGTACGTAAAGAAGCGGCTACGAGAATAATCAATGCGATGGTGGAACAAGAGATGGAGAAACGCGAACACCGGGCGGTTCATGGCGCGATTTATTCCGAGCAGGACTTCAATCCTACCTGGCCTGCTTAGGGAGGTTAGGCGAAGAGAAAGGAAAGGAATGAATAGCACGAAGGACGTCATATTCGATTGTCCGATCGAAAAACGGCACCAAAACACGACAGATCGAGACCTAGTGACAGCAGCTTACAGATGATCGAGAAATCTACACGATGCAAAAAGATTAAATGCAGTGAGATGGAGTAAAGCGCGATTACGAGAATGGAAGGTGTCTTCTAAGAAGGTTTAGACGGATAATACATGGCTGAGCAAGGGAAAAGTGGGACCAAATAGCAAGAAAATTGTGCAAGTTAGGGACGAAAAGATGAGATTAGAATAAGACAGATAGACAGATAGACAGAGATCTTGAACCAGGGCAAGTGAGAAAGCTACCCGAGGCTCTTAAGAATGAGGGATTTCTGGCAAACAAGGAAGTCCGACTGTCCCACACGATATTATTCGGCACATGCCACGCGCCTATTTTTGAGATTCCTGGACCGTTTGCCCAGGCTAGAACGGCGATTGTTTCGACAACCTCAATCATTCTTTACCAGTTGATTATTATTAACTTCTAGTCTAAGAAACGTGAATGCCATAAGAGAACGCAAGTGAAAGGTATCAGACGGCAACGCCACTTTTTCAGTCTTTCAATAAATCTTCCTAAGAAAATCTGCATGCTTTTTACAAACAGCTCGGAACTATCTTCCGACGGAGGATGAAGCACGGAATCGATCAGAGTGTGACAGGAACTGGAGACGAAATCGCTCTAGGCAACCGTATCTGGCCAATGAAATGAACTGGTGACGGACCACTTTAAGGGAAACGATCAATTCAAGATATACCACAAGGTGGAGTATCCTCTGCGCCAATGATAGCATCAAACAAATTGTATTGCGGGTCCAGTAAAAGAAAAAGTTCAAACCTGAGCTACCGCAAGTGGTCTTGTAGAACCGTAAGTCACTGTAGATGGTGAAGCTTGACTGTGAACTACCGTAGATGTTTTGGCGAAAGATAAAGTAAGTAAAGATGGCCTGGTAGAAGAGAAAGTTAGACTGTGGGTTACCAGAAATGAATGATAGAAGACAAAGTTTGAACGTAAGCTGAAGCTTGATCATAGGACACCGCAGGTGGGCTAGTAGAAGGGAAATTTGACTGTGCGTCCCCGTAGATGGTGAAGCTTGACTGTAAACTACCGTAGATGATTTGGCAAAAGATAAAGTAAGTAAAGATGGCCTGGTAAAAGAGAAAGTTAGACTGTGGGTTACCACAAATGAATAATAAAAGACAAACTTCGAACGTACGCTGAAGCTTGACCATAGGACACCGCAGGTGGGCTTGTGGAAGGCAAAGTTTGACTATGCGTCACCGTAGATGGTGAAGCTTGACTATGAACTACTAGCTAATTTGGCGAAAGATTAAACTCGTCTGAGAACGACCAAATGTGGTCTGGTAAAAGAGAAGGTTCAACCGTGGCTGCTTTTTCGTATAGTTCCGAGTCGGATTTTCAGGGTTTTCAGATCTTCTACAGCGTAATTTCAATCCTTTAATGATCACTTAGCACAGTGCGGTAGTAGGGGCGTTTTATACCATCTCCTGGATCACGTTTATTCTTTATTGAATTACTGGTTTCCGTTAATGGATTAATGTTTTTGGAAGCCCTAATAATTTTGGGGATAACTTTCTTAGAATTCTCCTTTTAGTATTTTCTATCTAACGGGTTTAGCTTTTAATTGCATACGAGAAAAGTTCGTTTATTCATATTTAATGATTCTAAATAGAGAAATCGTTCCTAGTCTCATTTAATTGCTTTTAATAGTTTATTTTTTGTACTTTCTATTTTATTTGTAAAAAGGAGCCCAAATAACTGATGCATACTCTAAGTGAAATCTAACATAAGTCTCTGTATTGTAAGATGGATTTCTAAAGTTGTAAGAGCAATAAAAGCACGGAATTCATAAATAAAAACGTTTTAGTTCTCAAGCCGATTACGTTTTTTCCATGTATATCTCTTCAGAGTACTATTTGTTTATCGAGAAATTCAAGTTTACGTTTAACGCGTTTTGCCAATTTATTTCATTTATTGAAAAGAGATATTTCAGATATCTCATGTATTTGCTTCATGATTCATTTCTATTTTGGACAGTTCTCTGTTCTATTTCGCTCCTTAACTCTTCTACAATTCATTTTTCCTCTACGGTATACATCAAGATCTTACTTTTCTTCCATTGTAATTTAATTTCGTTTCTGCATCTATTAACTTGACTTATTCGCGAGTATTCAGTTTGACAAAGAAAAGATCTTTATTTCATTAAGCTGACAGCAACAAAAAACGCATTCAACACATTTAAGTAAAATTACAAAATTGAAATTAACACCGAAGGTATGATAAAAATCGCCCCACAGACAAACAATAAATTCCAATTAACGTCACGACAGTGGCATTACTATGAAAGATAACGTTACTTTTTTAAAAAGGCAAGATATTAATTTGAATTATGAGTTTTAATTGTGTTTACAATTGACTCTTCTCGATTATTTACCTCCAACCTACAAGTAATAAATGCAAATGGATTTCGTGTTAACGAGTTTGTGCGTTAAATATGTACCGGTATCATTAATAACTATAAACCTGTTTACTGAGGCGTCGACAGGTCTCAAAATGATCATTTCAGTACGTCTAGACCGAGTTTAACATACGTTATAAAACGCACGCGAACATTAACACCAGCATTGATTGAATTTTTCACATTATCCTCATCAATCAGAGGGAACCCACTCGGTTTTCCAACCAAAGTTAAAGAGGAGAGAGAGTTCGCCCAAAAATATTTCCTCTCTGATCTTAGACGGAACTCGCACGCTTGCGGAAGTCTTAGAGAGGAAACTCGAAGCTCTTAAAGCACCAGGTATTTATCAACGAGTCCGCATTAAGTTTAAGTAGAGAAGCAACGACGTTAGTCATTTATTAAACGAGATGAAACGGACTAAGTTCTCTCCGAACGTGATATGCATAAACTTATCAGCCGAGTACACAGAGGACATGTTAAGCCGTTATCCTGGGATTTGCCCTATATACACCTTCATTAAAGGAGACCGTATCGCAAGGACCTCTCTAATTGAGGACTTGGCAAACACGCAATCAGAGCGTTGATTTCCGAGCAGGGGTTTCGTGTATTGGTTTTGTGTCGTTGTGCCGTTCTGAACGGATCTTACGTTATCGTACAACTGAACAAGGTAGTATCTATCTAAACTATCAACCTCCAATTACTTGAAACTGGAATCGCCTCCAAACATTTTGTCTTTGGGATACATAAAAATAAAATTTGAGCGTTCAGTCTAGACAATATCAAAACTTATATTTCGAGTATATTAAAAGATCATTTCAGCTTCAAAAGGTAAAACACTTTTTTCTTCAATGATTGGTTTGCAAACAAAAGATGCAAGGCATGCTGATTTTTAATGTTTTTAAAATAGACGATAAAACAAAACGTACATTGAATACGAATCGATAGAAAGCCAAAGATAATAATTAAGTAAAATTAATAAGAACGGTGTAAATAATTACATATATAATTTCAAAACAAACCTTTTTCCTTTGATATCTTGTTATTTACACATTTCGTCTGTAAAACTTATATTTAAACACGTAATGAAAATACATAAAGTTCTTGAGTAAGAAGTGGAATAAATTAACAAGGCTTTCAACATCATCAAAGATTCCTTTAGTTAAAAGCGAAAGCATTAATTTTTAAACTAAATGTTAATTACAGGTAAATAACTTCTCTGCCTTTACTGTAAAACGCTGACAATAAAGAGAATCGCTTTCCCTTTATCATTATTATTATTTACTAAATTTCGTTGAACTCGAGGAAAATATTTCAAAATTTATTTTATATAAAATTTTTAAAACCAGATAGATATTGGCCTTTGGTGATAATATGTAGCAATATACAGAATTGCTCAATTAAGCTGATCTACCACTGTAACTACTGTAGTAGTGTACGTACACTTAATTGATGGCAGGCAGGACAGACAGGCAAAGGGAAATTAGCACTGCAGCTATACAGCGCACCGTTGTCATTTGGGTAATTACACCTTATTGTGAAGCGACAATGTTCTATGTAATATTAGATATACCTCTACTGTTTAGCACTTCAGATGGCAATCAATTACTACGTGCACGTTCGTTCTCGTCTTTTAGTTGAATTTACCACTTCAGGACGAATTTAAGGCTTGCTTGGATTCACAACGTGTGTCTAAATAATTTTATTTCTGCTACATTTTTTCAAAAGCTAACCTACCATGTATATATTTATTAATATCTAACAATTTCAAAACATTTATTATGTTTGTTACACAAAGTTTTTTCAAAAAAGAATTCATTTTCATTGTCCCTGCATACTGACAAAGCCATGAGTAAAAAGTAATGAGTAAAAAGATTTCCAGGAAAGTTGCCTAATTTTGTAAAAAGTATGTTAGAATCTTAGAAATTAGTAGCATTCAGAAGAAAACAACTGTATTAATGCTTTATTTGCATTGTTACTGCCTATTTGTTTATTAGTGCATTTTGTTATTTTATTAATTAATTGGTTGGTTAATTCCTTGTATTAGGACGAGACGCCCAGTATAATTTTTTTCACTCATTTGTTTATTGTTTCTTTGAAAAGAACGTTGTTACTAGCATTAATGTCTTATCCATCTTTGCTTGCATTACTGTAACTCACATTTTCCTATCTTCTTTATTTTATTTGCCAACAATTCATTAAGTCGAATTAATTACTTTGCGCATTAGAATTTGTTAATAATATCTCAGAAATGTTATTTCTTTTGGTTCGCATTATATTATTCAACTCCACCGGCCCCAAGCCCGGATGAAAAAGGAGGATGAGTCCCCTCTGCAACCTCATTGGAGAAACTAAGTGACTCAGGAAATAGTGACTACGGACATCTATCATGAAGCAGAGGGGAGGCGTGCTTGTACGAAAAGGCATGGAAAAACTTCAAAACAACCATCCTTTCAGCGGCATCAGATGTGTCCGCATCCCTACAGGTGAAAAAAGGTGACACATTGGTGAAGTAACAAAATTAAAGAGAAGGAGTTGTGGAAAACTAATCTGCTAAACAAAACCCAACAATCCTTATATAATCAATAGATAAAGACAAAAATTACTATTGTCTCCCCAAAAAAATTTCAGAAATTCGTGCAAGCATTGACGATCATACCTCCAGACGATCTATTGATCCAATAAACCCCTCTATAAGTTAAAACAACCTTTTATTTTTATATAAAAGGTTTATAGTTTTCCTATTTTGGAAATTTTTAATTTAAAAACGACTTGTCGTGTCATTCGTTCTAATTGTTGGCGTTCCTATTAGATGGCGCCTTAACATTTTCATGCTGCCAATGTTGTAGTTGATTTGTATATAACCAACATGAAGCGGGCAAGCATTGACTTTCATTATCCTTCACTGATGAGTCCAAACAAGGACGAAACGATCGTCTGGAGGTATGATAGTCGATGCTTGCACGAATTTTTGAAACTTTTGTGGGGAGACAATAGTAATTTTTGTCTTTATCTATTGATCCAATAAACCCCTCTATAAGTTAGAACAACCTTTTATTTCTATATAAAAGGTTTATAGTTTTCCTATTTGGAAATTTTTAATTTAATCCTAAAATGCTTACAAGGAACAAAAATTGAAGGTCAAGCAGGTAGTAAAAGTCTCAAAGCAATTGGCTTGAGAGGAATTTGGTAACTTTGTAGAACAAAGTGCTCAGGAAAATCAGAAACTGTTTGGCAAAATTCATAAACAGTAAAGATAAAGTCGTACTTACAAAGCCAGATGAGATCATGGAAAGATGGAAGGAACACTTTCAGGAGCTCCTGAATAATGATACTGCGACATAAGAAGACAGTGATGATGAAGGAAGTTAAAACATAAAGTCACAGACAACCTTACTGAAGTACAGGAAACTCTGGCTAAGGTTAAGTTAGGTAGAGGCGACAGAAAAGATGATATAACTCCAGAGATGCTGAGGTAATATATGCGACCAGTTGGGGAAGAAATGCTTCACAAAGTGTAACTCGCTTAGAAGACACCCACAATCCTGGAAGACTAGCAGCTTTCAGTTATTGTACATTTATTTAAGAAGGCAAATAACCGTGAATGCAGTAACCATCCGGGCATCTCACTATCCAGTATACCCAAGTGATTCAGTACGCCATATTTATGATATTCGGCAATCCACGGAGAAAACTATAGAGTATAATAAAGAACTTCACTTGTGCTTTATTGATATCGTAAAGGCGTTTGACTTGGTACCTTGGGGATCCATATGGAAAGCCCTGAGAAGCTACTGCGTTTCAAACAAACTGACCAGAAGAATTCGGAGCTGCAGAAACGAAGTAAAGTCCAATCATTGTACCTCAAAGCAGTTCAGTACCAACTCGGAAGTAAGACAAAGGAATATCCGGAGCCCTTTGTTGTTCACGGCAGTGATGGACAAGAAGTTGAAGAAATGTTCAGACTTCAAGAAAGTAGTATTGACGGCTGACTCAGTTCACAAGTTGCAACACAATCTCAACCTATTGATTATGGCCTTGGAGAAGAAGGGCTGAAAGTAAACATAAACAAAACCAAGACAATAATTTTGAGATAATTTCCATCCTTCTTTTGAATTTTAATTTTATCTGTTGTCCCATAATTTCGTTTTTTTTAATTGTGGTTATAACCTCTCCGCCTATGCTCAAGGCCACCTATGATTTAGCAGGGTAAGATCATAAGAAGTGTTTGTAAGTATTGTGTAACGACTGGTTACGCTGCAATTTCCTAAAGATTTTACAAATTTACAATCATAGAGATATAAAAGCGTAAAACAGTTACATTTCGACGATTTCCCATAACAATAATAATCATTTCACTGAACAATATTCAAATTCCAAATTCTGAATATTGAGAAACAATTTTATTATAAAAATGACGAAAACTAACAACTCTCGATATTTCATTCACAAAATCACTTTATCTTGTCATCAAACACTAAATAACTAATTAAAATCAAGTTTAGATTTTACATGCTCTCTCAAAAATAAATTAATAAAGATAGGTAGTTCAAACCAGTCTGAAGGGTGATTGAATACAAAAAAAAATTGATGAAAAGCTGTATATACGTAATACAAATACAAAAGGCTTCGTCTGTACTTAACCCAATTACGTTTCAATGATTTTTCCAAACCTATCCTTATGGAAAATTTGTTCGATTCTAATTAATTTAATTCGTTCATTCCATATCATCACTTCCCTTTTCTACTAATTTTCACTCAGCTAACAAAGATTAATTTTAATTGACGACCTTTTTAATTAGGTTTAATAAAGTGTAATATTAATAAAATTTTATTAATAATGTACAGCCTCTGTATACACAGTTGATAAAATATTGAAGATAAAATTCTTCCGAGGGGGTTAACAAACAAAAAATTAGGATAGGTGGGTACGAAAGAACGTTAGTGAAGGAAGCAAGCTCGAATATTTATTATGCAGATCCTCCCAGAAGGCTAGCTAATCACGAAACAAGCCTTCCTTCATATGATTAAGCGCTTTAGAGAGAAACTGGGTCATACATGGGAAAATACACGTACAGAATAATTACAAGTTTTGTCCTACGAGGTACCAATAATGAACATTAATTTTGAATTATCACTTCTGTGCCAATTAGCGTGACCGGCTGCATCATGCATCTTAACTGCACTTATCCAGTGTAATAAGCGATTAACCAAAACCACATAATCCGGAACATGCAATCCCATGCCTTTTCAGGATTTAGATTAAATTTAAATTTTAACTCGCTAGGCAACGACGACGTGGGGACGCAAAGCGCCGAGCGCTTCAACGGAATAATATGTTAATTTCAGTTACAGTAATTGCGGCCCGACTTGTTTTAGTTTGTGCGCTGCGTTCGTTGCAATGTCAGTTTTTGGTTGACGCGGACGGACGACCGGACAGCGGCAGCGCAGCGGTGGGTGGCCTGCATTTTCCATTTTCAGACACGCCAATTAAAATTTTAGAACGCTTTGAACATCTCGTAAAGCAGTTCGTTTTAGTCTAGTCAAGTGGTTTATTAATGTAGTTCATGATTTATTTTATACTAGCTGCATATTTGTGTAATACTACTGAACTAATTAAAACTTGTCTCGTTATAAAACACAAAGCGTTATTTTATCATTATGTTCATTTGGTTCTTGTAGATGAAGAACATAAGAAATCAACGGAATGAAAATTTTTAACTTCAGTCAGTCACGAGATTTTTCTATTCTATCTTATGATCACTTGAAAAAATGTTCATGGCGTATTAGTACAAAATTGTAGCTCTCAAAGATTTGGCATCACTGAAAACTTAGACTACTTAGAAGTGGATTTGACTTATTAAGTTTTTAGTTTATATTCATAGACTCCTAACAAATTTTTCCAAGCTGACTTTTGGTTTTAGGTGATAAATAGAGTGCGGATTTGAAGCATAAAAAGCAATAAAAAAAGTTCTTAAAAAAGTGTAAAAATTAAAGAAAAAAAGCTTAAAAAATAGCACAAAAATTAAAAATAAGTTTAAAATATGCAGGAGAAAAAATTAAACTTCCAGATTTTAGGTCTTATTATACAAAGTATTTATTATAAAAACCAAAAAACCAATTGTTATTAGAAACTTTGAAATCTAAAATGCTTAATTATTATGCACTTTTCTAAATTCTCCATAAGGAAATTTCTTCTTTTATCAGTTAGGGTGTCTTTGTAAAGAGAAAATAGTCTTTCCATGCCAACACTAGTAATCGGTGCATATTTAAATTTTGTAACTAACGATGGTTCCAAGTCGAAGTTATTGACTATTTCGCCTGATAAAATACTTGCAATGGTCTTTAATCTTGCTAAACCTTCGTTTTTAGCCAGCACGTTCTGAAATTTGGCAAATATTGTTTTTCCTACATCACCACGCACTTTTCCCAATTTTATTTTAAACTCTTGTACAATCTGAATTGCTTCTGTTAGCTCACTTCCTCGTGTTTCAAGTTTGGTGATAGTTTCACTGATGAACTCGTAATTTGCTTTGATGAATGCAAGGTTTTGTTGTAGTTCCGGATTTTTAAAATATTTTGGCAGTCTTTAACTGATTGGGATGCATCTTCCGAAAATTCTAACAAAATTTCTTTGAAGCTGGTGAAGTTAACTGCGTAATACACAGCCGCATCCAACCATGTTCCCCATCTAGTAATGACCGGTTGTGGTGGAAGCGGAATATTAGGCAGTTTTTCTTTAAATCGTTGTACCCTCAATGGCGCTTTTAAAAAACACTTTTTGCCATTTTTAATTAACTCGTTAACTAGAGGAAATTCAGACCTCACAGTTTCTGCTACTCGGTTTAATCCGTGAGCTACGCAAGTAGAGTGTGTGAGATTACTATACAAAATTTTAAATTAATATCTGCTTTTAGTATCTATGCAGCTGCATCCGTCACCATTTACAGAATTTTTTCAGTTGGGACTGCATTAGGAAGAAAAAAGTCTGCGAGTCCTTCGTTAATAAATCTTGTTAGGGTGCTGCTGT
This sequence comes from Ignelater luminosus, assembly GCA_011009095.1. Classification (NCBI taxonomy): domain Eukaryota; kingdom Metazoa; phylum Arthropoda; class Insecta; order Coleoptera; family Elateridae; genus Ignelater; species Ignelater luminosus. The sequence goes on from VTPC01091280.1 coordinate 73,736, forward strand.
TGGTTTTATCTAGTTCTTTCAAATATATTAAAAATGGCCTGGTTGGAGTAGCTTCATGTAATATACCGATAATGAGACCAGTCACATACCTACCGCACTCATCGGTGGTTTCATCGACAGAAAACCAGATATAATGGTCTGCAATTCTTTCTTCAGATCGAGTAGAAGATCCAGCGGCAACTACTTCTGAAATAGTTTGTTGTTTCAGCTTATTTTCATTTTCCGCTCTTCGTACATTTTCCTTGTGAATAGCGGTCTTCGTAGGTTGTATTACATTATACTTTTTGCCGCACTGGATCTATTAAAACGCGCATTAAAGAATATTATATTTAAAATCTAATCTACTCCTTACCGTTTTAACACATGCTATACAAAATAGTCTACTACCGTCCAGCCTTATTTCTGGTATATTTTTAATCCACTCTTCTAAGTTTACATTGTCACGCTTAAATAGTAACACAACATTTGACCTTGACAATCTTTTTTTTTGTAAAAGAGAATTTCTGTATATGACTCCATTTCCGGATGCACAAATAGCAACTCAATAAGGCGTGACTTCTGTTGACTCCCCGAGACAAGGAATTTTATTTAATTTTTCTCTGTTGCACTTAAGACATTCGTTTCATATTGAGATAAAGAAGTAGAAGTCGATACTGTAATTGGAATTTTTCTAACAATAATTTTATAACTTTTATAACTGTAGTAGTGCCTTATTGTTACATCTGCATTGATAATTAATTCGGAAAAGAATTAAAACAAAAGATTTAGTAAGAAATCGTCGTCAACGTTGACGAAAAAGAAATAAAAGAGAAACACAAATGGAAATGCAGCGTTAAATATCTTGTGAAACCTATTATTAGCCGAGACACAAACGCTGCTCTCCTATAATTTAATGAAGCCGAAACTGACAACTCTTTCAAGTTCGTTGTTCTGGATTATATAAAACGTTCGTAATTACCACTATCATGATGAATGGTAAAGAAGTTTCCTTAATATATTTTTTTCCTACTAAAACGAAAAAAATATATAAAATTGATATATGAACCGGATGTTGCCGTAACGCCAAACGAAATGGAACGAGTCCAACGAATCGACATAATAAACCTTATTAAAATGTATCGAATGAGTAGTTTCACAAAACTAGTTAAAAACTTAACAATGAACATAACGGTGTTTATACTATAAACTTTTTGCTGTTAACGCGACAAATGAGAACGGAAGACGTTTACTTTGTGATTTGTACTTAAACATAAAAATGGACGGACGGACAAAAATAGCTCTAGAACAGACAATGTATTATTTCTTACTCTTACTATAAAATTTTATAAATGCATTTCATACATCGTAAATCTGGAAATAAAACGAGGCTACAAAATGAATCAATTCCTGCAATCGTTTCTAGTCGTACGAGTTTAATATTTATAACGTTCTCTAGTTGGTGCTTACGGGAATGTATGTATCATTTCAAAGCGTAACATGAGTGGCATCAACATGCAGGAGTTCTGTTTTACGTCAGCTGCATATAAATAAGTTAAAAACTACTTTTTATTGTTGTTGCTGTTATTGTTATTGTTGTACACCTAGGCACAATTTCGTTTTATTGGCTTCTTTTACGTCTGAATATGTTGCAACTGCTACTTTGAATTTTATTCAACTTGGTTATATACATTCGTATGAATCTTTCCAAGATCTTGTTAATAAGAAATGAATAGAAGTAACTTAACCTAACTAAATGCATTTCAAAAAACTTGTTATAAAAATACAATTAAAGATTTTTCAATTAAAAGCTGTCTAGAAAGATTAAGAGAAAATTTTTAATTCAGATTGGAGACAGTCATTGACTTAATGAAACGTACAACAGCTGATTTCGATGCAATCAGTCGAGCTATCAAATTAAGCAATTTCACAGAATCATCCAGTATGCAACGTTATATTTAATAATGACAAATCACAATTACCTACAAGTATAATCACATTAATCAGTAAATTTGGGCAATTCAAGCGTTACAGATAAATATTGTTGATAGGCTAAATAACAACTTAAGATAAGTACAATAAATCCAAAAACATTCTGATTTTCATCTTCGTTAGTTTTCATGCGGTTGCACTTCAGTGAAAAGTCTTGCCTGTATTTTCTGAGGTTTTTCTTTGGCGCCTCTTGGGCCTCTTCTGATAATTGACCAATTGGTAATCAATAATGATTTTGCGACCACTTCTGGGCTATAGATAAGGAGTACAGCATCAAGAATATCTTGTAGTATCGTACATTATGTTTTAAATTTATGATTTTCAATTTCAAATGTTTCCGTCGTAAACCTATAGCTTTGGCCTATCAACCAATAATCCCATCTTGGCCATCTTATTGTGAAACTCCTCATGCATTCTTTTCTTATTTTCAGATGCTAATGTTTTTGATTCTGCACCACGTGCCTGCCGTGACTTTATTGGAAGCTTGTATGAAATGTGCAAGAAGCACTCAAAGCACCGAATACATCCAAGTAACATAGAAAGTCAAAATTGGAAGTAGGAACTTCCAACTTCTAACTTGAGTATATTATCTATTGAATTGGATTGCTTTGATGCAGCACCCCATAGATAGCATTTTTGGGTATCGGTTAAAGCACTGCAAATTTTGCCGCCAATCATGGCAAATATGAGACTAGATGTTTCACAAGTCTATTTGTATTGTCCATGGAAATGGTTGTCAGCTGCAAAGTAGTTATTTGGATTTCAATGTAATCTTGAAACTTCCGTATCTTCTCGTCAAAACTGCATCCTTATGGGCCTGCAGTACTTCTTTGATGTTTTTCGCCAGAAAAAACTTCTTTTTGTGCTTACACTAAGCGGTTTGCTGTGTGGTCAACTCCACTTCAATATGACTAACACTTGCAGTAATAGGACCCTTCTTTAGGATAGCATTTTTTCTTCTCCTGTTACATAATCTTGTATGAAGAAAATTTCATTTTATCTTCAGATCTTACGACTTCATTCTGAGTTTTGCTTCGACAATCATCGATAGAGCCTCTTCTCCATCCAAAATGGACATTTTTTTCTTTTCTACCTCTATCAATGCACTTCTATATTTTCGAGCTCTTGCACGACTTGTAAAAGTAATTTCTTTCACTAATTTCGCAACGTTAACTCATTTAAGGTGCATATATCGATTCATCAACAGAATTATTCAAACCTAACTGTTTAGCTTTCTTGCGTTTACCGCACTCAGTTCCTCAAACAATAATTTGGGGCGCCGTCGATTTTGTCCCGTTTTTTTTTTTTAAAGACGGGAAAGAAAATTATTGTTTTAAGCCAATTTTCATTCTTATTTAAAAATCTCTCTCTTTCTTTCCGATTCTGACCATTTTTGCTTAAATTGAGCCGTGAAATGAGATATTTGGCCATTCAAATCACTCAGTGAAGACTCAGCTCAATCGTGTAGATTTTGAAGATGTGACATCAAAAAATGTAATTGTTTTTCAATATTCTTGAAACCTGATCTCATATGAGCGACTAAGTCCATTCTAGTTATTTTTACGACACTTAATGATAATATACAGAAAAATAATTGGAGTATAATAATAAAAAAATGTCCCAAAAGTGTCATGTCTACTTTCATGGATCATTATTTTAAAAAGGGCACAAATGGGGCGTGAATTCGAGGATATTTTAATTACGTAATCTCTCAAGATTGCACTACCACATAAAATATAACTTTGACGAGCTTGGAAATAAACTATAATTATTGTGATTAAAAATGGCACCTTCAAACGAAACAATTACTTTATAATAAAAAACAAATTGAAATAAACACCTGTAGGTCTATTTTCCATATTTTTTAAAAAACGTACCAACTATATCCATACAGTAACACCGACACAGAGTTACGCAATTTTTATTTACAATCTTGCAGCTCTGATACAAGTTTAATGTTGGCTGAGCTGATGGAGACAAGAGAACAAGTCATGACATGTATGCAGTGTGTTGCTAAGTGAGAAATGCTATAATGTGTACAACAAAATAGGCAGATTAGGTGAGTCTGCATTTATCTTTTTTTTTAAATTCTATCAACTTTTAAAGCTTACCGCCTCACAGTGGGCCGTCTCGAAAACTGACAGAATTTTTTTTTGTTTTATTGTTTGCCCTGAATGAATTTGTTCAATCATGGTTACGTACAAAGAAGGTTTTACAAATTAAGTTTCTTATCTCGATTTTAATTTATGATTTACAAGCTAAACTTCCTGTTAGGACACTGATGCATTTACCGGACATTGTCAAATTGTTATTACGATTAATAGAAATATTAGAGTAGATTAAAGAATAAGCAAAAACAAAAGTTGGTAAGATTTTAAGTTTCTTCGAGATCCATATACTAGATGACAACTAGCGAACCCACCCTTCTCCGACCCACCAAGCTGGCCGAGTGGCACATTAGTTGTACGTTGACGGTAAGTTATTGCCATGAGGGTCATTCTTCTCGTAACATACTTTCACCAAGACATGTTGGTAAAAGCTCGATATTGATTACTTTTACCACTTTATACCGGTAAATTCTAAGATTTACTGATTGATTCTTACTCCTCCATGTTTGTGCATCTTGAGGCAATCCTAGTTTTCGCAATTTCCGATCTCTTTCCAAAACTGTCTCTTAAGCCTTGAGAAGACAGTTATGAAAGTTCTACAAACATACGTACATTCCTCATTCTGTCTTTCGAGTTTGCTCAAAAAAAAGATTAGTTCGAATCTAAAACAAGCTGGTTGGTATTGCAGAATACTCAAGACATATAAGAGAGAAACAAATAACAAACCAAATACGAAGCTCAGAGAAGCGGAAGACAAAAAAGAATAAACCTCAATACCATTTCATTTTTTCTTCTGCCTCCAAGAAAGATAAAATCCATTCAAACAAATTTATGCCAAGAAAAAAACTTTCGTCATTCAACTTATCTAAAATTATAATTACAACATAAGCACAACAGCAAAATAAGCCAAGGTTAAAAGGGCATAAATTTGAAAGCTTCCAGTATAAATTATTGCTTGAAAAAGCTGGCTAGTTTTTCCTTTACAATAAAAACGTCCGATAAAAATTAATGCTTTCATATGCTCGGTGGTTCACGAGAGGCGAATAAATATAAAATCCGATTGAATCAAGTGGAAAGGCTTCTCTTTCTGGAAACCAAATGAATGCAATGAAGTAAATAAAGCGGTGAACTGTATCTTATAGAATTTCTATATAATAAAAATTTTCAACAAAAATTGTAGGTTAGAAAAATGGGCCTTTCTGAAGATCAAATTAACAAATTTTCAAAAGATTAATTTTAAATATGCCATTAGAAGAGACGTAAAAGTTAAATACCTCGACCAGCCTTCCACTTGCTATTAATTTTAGGGACGGATGAATAGCGAAAACAACAATTACGGGGACAATAAGATTAACAAAACGAATCAAAGGGGCTCCTAGAAAAGGATCATTTATGATTTTAATCGTTCCTCAGTCGGTTAATTTTGACTTTAAGATGTTGTTAGCGATATTAAATGCGGATGGACTGAAAGGTCGGACATTAAACCTGCATAATTAGGCAAGGGTCCCTTAAGCTACGACATAACGAGCAGATTTAGTTAATAAGGACACGACGCTTAATGGCTGTCGCGGTACATTGTCCTATAATTTCTATAGATACCTACAAAATTTGGAAGGTCAACATCTAGCGTTATCAATATCCAATTATGTGCCTTAAAAATCAAATAGCCACAAAACCAAAAAAACAAGAATAATAAATAACCTTTGAGCTTTGCGTGATACCAAAAATTGACTTGTCGCCCTGCTCTCAATAAATCAATGCAAATTTCGACAAAAATCGCAATTTCCTCCTCCCTACGCTTTAATTTTCGCGGTAGATAATTTCACCTGTTTTAATTAACAAATATTTGCTTTTGAATAATTCATCAAAAGGCATAAAAATAAATCGCCAAGTTAATTTCTGTGACACGTGCGCGCGGATCGACGTACTCACATATCCACGCTCACGCGATATTCCTAAACAAGTCACGCGTGCTGACGCAGGCTTGTCAATTCGTTGCATTTTCCCTGTAAAACATAACCGGATAAATTGCGCTTTCCCGATATCCGGTCAGCAAAACGGGCTCGTCCCGAAGTCGTGTCCACCTGACTCGGCGTTGCTCTCCCATGTCCTCGACTCCGTGAACCGAATCCTAATTTTGTTTATGGTTTTTATCTAGCGTTAATATTGGGGTAGTCGCCTTCTTTTATTAATAATTTATCCTTGTTTTACTTCTTGAGAATTTCATTAATAAACTGTTTACGTTCTCGAAGTTCATGTTTAAGTTTAACAGAAAAGAAATAAAATATTTAATCTAATTAGAATTAGTTTACTTGTTGAAGTTTTTTGATAAAAATCTTTGTTAGATTGAAAGAATTTAAGTGGGCGTTTCACATAATTTTAGAAATTCTGTTGAGTTCTATAGATCTTTCTTAACCTTTTCGGCGAATATCGTTATCATAATTATCTCTTTTTACATCCAAAATTTGTGCCTTGTTGCCAGTACAATAGAAATAATCCATTATTTTTAAAACATATGCTCCTGATACACTTGCAAGTTCAGTTTTATTATAATAAAGTGCAAGTTTGAGCTTCAAACAGGCTGAATGGTAACTTACAGTGAATATTCTAGAGTCACAAATAAGAAGAAAACGTCGATATTTTTTCCAAAAGCACTTCCTTGAGGAAGAATACGAGGTAGCATGTGGAAGGGTAAAGCCCTACTTTACAACTAAGTTGACTTTCCTCCAGAAGAATAAAAAACAAGTAAATGTAAGGTATCATTCTTTAAAATGTGCATTGTAGTTAGAAAGGCAGAGTAGGTCACCGTAGGTGGCCGACTTTAGTGGCCAGTACCAGTAAACCTCGACTATTGGTCACCGCATGCAAGTAGCCCACAGAAGAGTAAAGCTTGACTCTAAAACTAAACTGGCTTTCCGTAAAAAATATAGAAACAAATTAATGCAAAATGTCATATCTGAAGTGTACTTGTTATAGACTCGAAGATCTTATATAGACCACCGCAGATATGGCTTGGTGAAGAGCACAGTTGAATGTTTGGTCATCACAGGTTACCTGCTGTGAGAAAAGTTTGACTGTCGGCCACCACAGGTGGCCTGTAAGGATGTTAAACTTGACCCTACAAAGATTCGCTGTTCTCTGAGAAAGATGAAAGCAAATAAACGCAAAGTACATATCACGTTTGACATGTATTTGTCGTAAAGACTCGAAGAGCACACATAGACCACCACAGTTGGCTTAGTGAAGAGCAAACTTTAATGTTTGGTCATCATAGGTGACCTGCTGTGAGAAAAGCTTGACTGTCGGCCACCACAGGTGGCCTGTAGGAGTGTTAAACTTGACCCTACAAGAGTTCGCTTTTCTCTGAGAAAGATGAAAGCAAATAAACGCAAAGAACATATCACGTTTGACATGTATTTGTTGTAAAGACCGCAGGTGGCCTGTAAGAGTGTTAAACTTGACCCTACAAGAGTTCGATTTTCTCTGAAAAAGATGAAAGCAAATAAACGCAAAGTACATATCACGTTTGACATGTATTTTGTGTAAAGACAAAGAGCATACATAGACCACCGCAGTTGGCTTAGTGAAGAGCAAAGTTTAATGTTTGCTCATCATAAGTGACCTACTGTGAGAAAAGCTTGACTGTCGGCCACCGCAGGTGGCCTGTAAGAGTGTTAAACTTGACCCTACAAGGGTTCGCTTTTCTCTGAGAAAGATGAAAGCAAATAAACGCAAAGTACATATCACGTTTGACATGTATTTGTTGTAAAGACTCGAAGAGCATACATAGACCACCGCAGTTGGCTTGGTAAAAAGCAAAGTTTAATGTTTGGTCATCATAGGTGACCTGCTGTGAGAAAAGCTTGACTGTCGGCCACCGCAGGTGGCCTGTAAGAGTGTTAAACTTGGTTAGCTTTTCTTTGAAAAAAATCAAAACAAGTGAGGGCAAGATTGTGATTTCTAAAAAGGTATTTGTCCTAATAGGTAACCCGTGTGGCCTGTAAGAAGCCGAAACGCAACCATTAGAACTGAGTCAATTTCTTGTGAAAAAGTTTTAAGAAAAAAAAACCCTAACGAATAAAATACATAGCTATGGAGGAATTCGCAGTCAAATCAAGTCTGGTAAAGTCCAATCTAGTTAATACTTTTGTACTGATATTTCTAATGAATGAATTTGAAGGAGACTGGAACGCTAACAGGGAGATAGAAAAGTTAATTGAGTTTTGTAAAGAAAACAAGTTATTGTGACGAACACTATGTTCAAAAGTCATAAAAGAAGGCTGTATACCTGTGGAAAGCACCTGGTGATGCATATAGGAGGCAGATCGATTTCGTTCTGATAGAGAAACGGTATAGGAACGGTTTAAAGCAAGCTTGTGAATATTCAGGGGCGGATATATGCAGTGAACATGTACTGTTAGTAGCAGAGACTGAAAAGAATAAAGAAGGCAGCTACCAGGAAGAAGTGGGATTTGAAAAGGTTAAAAGAGTTAAATAAAGAGGATATAAAGCAAGGAGAGTATAGAAAAAGCAAGTAAGAAAATATTGGTAGAAAGGAAAGGAAGATAAAGAAGCCATGGTAGCCAAAAAGAACGAGAGAAGAGGAAAGACGGGTGTGTTACAGGAAAGCTAACAACGAGCTCAGAAGGATTACAAACAAAACGAGGGATGATTGGTTTAAGAAAGGAAAGAGGTATGACATTCTCTACAATAAGGTTAGATTTATTGGCTGGGACGGAAGGAAGAGAAATCTTGGAAATACAAATGAGATAGCTATAAGAGAGCATAAAAGTTACTGAAGAATGAAAGAGTACATGGAAGACCAATGTGCAGCTAGAGAGAAACCACAAGAGCTAGAAACAGAGAGAGAAGAAAAAGTAGAGGAGGATGATCTGAGAGAAGGAATTTTAGAAACGGAAATTGTGGCGGCAAATAAGGAGATAATAGAAAGGAAGGCAGAGGAAGTGGACGAGATACCAATTGAGTTGATAAAGTGCTTGCAGAGAGAAAGTTTAAAGGAAGTCACATCGCTCTGCGATTGATTTACAATAGTGGAAAATGATCAAGAGATTTTCTACGGTCGAAAATGATTCCCCTACCCAAGAAGAAGAATACAAAGTAATGCGAAGAACACCGCACGATCAGTCTGATCATACATGCAACAAAGATACTGTTGAGTGTGCTAAATAAAATGCTAACTAGAAAGATGCAAAAGAACGTAGCAGAAGAGCAGTATGGATTTAGAAAGATAATGGGCACAAGAGATGCAATAGGTGTAGTACGTACGATTGGAGAGAGATATCTTGAGAAGGGCAGAAGATTGAGCGTCTGTTTTGCTGATCTTGAAAAGCTGATGCGAATATTAAAAGAAAAAGCGGTGGATTGGGGAGAACAAAGGCTCATAGCAAGTTTGTATTTAAATCAGGAAGCGGCCAGCAGGTTAAGACATAAAATACCGGGTTGGTTCAACATCGGAAGAGGAGTAAGACAAGGATGGCCATTATCGTCCACGCCCTTTAATAGAATATATGATCGAGCGTTGCTGGAAAAAGGAAAAAGACGTGAAAGTGGGAAGAAGAAGAAGAATAGTAAGCATAATGTTCGCGGACGACATGATATTGCTTGTCGAAATCACGAAGAAGCTGGAAAGCAAGATATGAGAAATGAGTTCGGGCTGAGGATAAATGTAAAGAAAATGAAGGTAACAAAGATTAGAAGAAAGGAAGATATGATGGTAAAGATAGACGGAGAAAGAATTGAGCAAGAGGACAGGTAGAAGTATTTGGATACAGAACTAACAACGATCTGGAAGAGTGAGAATGAGATAAAAGCAAGGAAAGCAATGGCAAAGAGAACTTTTTCGAAGAAATGGAGAGCAATGACAACTAAATTCGATTTAGATCTAAGGAAAACGTTGGTGAAGAGTGTGCTTCTGTACGGGGGTGAGACATGGACACTGTTGAAGAAAGACAAAGGAAGGATTGCTGCTTTTGAGATGTGGTTGTGGAGAAGACTATTAGGCTTTAAAAGGACAGACCGGATAAGGAATGAGGAAGTTTTGAAGAGAGTGGGAGAACGAATAGAACTATTGAATGTTGTAAACAAGAGGAAAGCGAACTGGATAGGACATATACTGAGGAGAGATTGCTCTTAATGAAAAACGTTTTAGAGGGTTTTGTCGCAGGAAAGAAAAGAAGAGGAAGGAGAAACAAGAACTGTCTGTAGATCTACCATTATCGTACATTTTGTAAGAAATACTCAGGAAAATCTTCTTTAAGGTTAAGAATTGTCTTGTCAATTTCTCCTTTGTGAGACACCTTGTAGATGGCAATTTGAAAAGATAAACTAAATACTGAAATGTTAATTACATAATTTCAAAATTTAATAGTTTCAGTTTTTCAAGAAATTCTAAATCAATAAATTATCACAAGGTAAAAAAAGCAAAGAGATGTAAATAGAAAAACGAGAATGCATTTTTCACAAGTTCTAATTAAATTAACAAATTTCACGTTTCTGCACGTTGCACTAAAGCACTTGTGACAACGTCTGGCATCTGTTGGTGAGGAGAATCTATTAGAGAGGTTCTCATTAATAATCATTACTGTTCTGTCCCTAGTTATCCGCCATTTCAAATGTCACGATGCTTATCAGTCATATTGTATGTCTCTTGCATTATCTGCTCTTCGTAATCAATCATTCACAACTGTGTGGTATATACGATACATACACGCATACATCGTTACATACATAGACCAGTCTAATTCCTTGTTAAGCACAAAACGAGACATCCGCAAAAATTCCCAGTCCGCCCGAATAACATAAGTGGAATTTATACTGGAATAAAAGCAAAAGGTAAATTTATAATAAAAAAAGTATAATAAAGGGCCAGAGGATTCCTGTGCACGACACACGCATTCCTGTAATCCTTCAGCAGCCAGTCCTTCCGGGCCGGAACACCGTCAAAGGATGCCAACAACATTCCAGGCCAGTGGCTAGGGACTTAGGGCCTCCTATGCCGACGTCTCTTTATATAAACAGAACCACAGACACACACAAAGACGTTATGTAGTTTACGTAAATAATAAGAGATAGGTAGGGAGTGGGATTTGAGAATTTTGACATTATGAATTACGTACCAGAACAGGAAACGTTTACTTAATGTTTCTGACTCGAGATGAATTTTAGAACGAAAATTAATTTAATAAAACGATTCATAAGGGTAGAAAGAAGTATTTAAATAAAATACAAAAATACGTTTTCAAAATCTCTCAGAAGGTAATTTGATTTTACTTCGCTCTCCAGCTACCAAAAAAATCTCAATTACTAAAGCATTCAGTGCTTAGGCTGCATCGGAGAGTCGTCTCTATAATAAATTATATACACGTCCCAAAGCAAATTTCAGAACAAATTAGTATAGTTACGGTTAGCAAAAAGTTTATTAATTTGATTAATAATAGCGTCCTAGCAAATTCGATTTTGCATTATTATATTCATATCACGCAGGCTGTTTCGCAATTTCTATATCTGCTATAGTAAAACATCTCCCTTGTAGGTGGAAATAAAAGTATCCCCCTTGTTTGAGGTGAGTTTTTGCTAGGGAAACTTCATTACCACTTGGGTCGGTAACGGTGTCTATTGTTTGTTAATGACTAGCGAAGGCCGGAAACGTGGACGTGCCGCGACGTTGTTTGCACCCTTCGCATCCAGCCGAGAGTACAAAATGAACCCACCAGATGTGACAAAATTATTGTAGATTCTATCTGCTATCATCTAAAATGGACGTCGTATCTTATGCAAAACTGGTGGGGCTTATCGAGTTTAGAATAATAACAATGCAAAAGGAATTGAATATCAAAATGGAACTGCCGCGGCGGCGGGTGAATAAGAGGTTCGTTGTTCCTCTCTTCGGTTTCTTCCTTCCCATTCCAGAAAGATTAAAAGCAGAAGCGTTTCGTGAAGTTAAATTTCTACGGAAATCACTATCGCCCAAAACGGTTTCAATATGGGGTTGTTGTGGTTTTTCACGTATACATACATGCGTAACGAGATGGTGTCTGAAAGATTAGACTATGGTCAGAGGTTTCCTTGGTATAGTACATGCCAGTGACATCAGATATCTCATTCACAAAATGTAGAAGCTGTGAAGGGAGAAAGTGATTAATGATATTAGATGTTCCTTGCTTGCCGGCCATGTTGAAAGTGTAGAGGCCACACGTGGTGATTGTCACCTGCCACTCAGACAACTCCACCCCCTCTTTGTTCGGATAATCCATTTCGGCCAGTTTTCAGATTATAAAATCCGGATCATTTGTCAATTAGTTTTATTATTATACGTGATCGATTAGCTGGTCACTGTAATTATAAAACCTCGATATTTAATTATGATTCCATGAAGTTACCGTCGCTGTTGCATACGTATGGGTAGGTAGGCAAAACGATTTTATTTTATGTATCTACGTTTTGAAATTCGTAACTGTCAGTTCGATTAAAAGTTCATTTATAACAAATTCAATATACTAACTAACTGATATTAAAAGTAACTTGTAATAACCCACAGTTGCAAAATTACAAATATACATTTCAGATAATATTTCGTGGAATGATTAATTTCGCATAAAGCTTCAAAATAAATTTTTTTATAATAATGTATAAAAGGATTATTACATAGAATGTTTTGAATTTATACAACTCAAAATTAGATGTTTAGAATTATTACAGAATTTACCAGAAACAAAGAAACATAATTTCCTTCACCTAATCAAATGATATACATGGTCCTGTCAGCAAGTAAAATTACAGAGCAAACATTAATAAAATTTTTTTCTTTTCATTTTCTGACATGTTCTGTAAGATCAGTATTGTTACCATCGCAAATCGAAAAAAGGTTCGTGTGTTTCCTCATTTCAATTAATCAATCACGAATTTTCGAATTTATAAAATTTATTTATTTATTACCATTTTGATTTTCCCAAAGGCAGAATAAGTCATTTAGTCATCAAAGATATTCTGCCCTTTTGCGGTTTTATGTAATTGTTTACGTTTTCAGATATTATTAAAAACAGAGTGATCCAAAATGATTGACGACGGTTTAAATTTCCCGCGCTCACATTTCACTGATTTTTGCAGCTTAGAATTGGCACTTGTCACTTAACTAGCCAACTACATACGTGCCGTCAGAACAATATCAAACAAGGTTAAATCAAGAATGTAGTGCTACCTATTAACTTTCAAAATATTTTTGTTTCGTGAAAACTCAAATTGTCATTCAATCATTTTGGATCACTCGATATTTAACCGTTATGTAAAGAAACGCACCAAAAATAGATAGCTAATACATCACTAGTTTACAGATTTTCATTATATTCAAAGCTTATGCCCGATCGTAAAGAAAGGATGCGCAAGATTGGCCCGGAGGGCCAAATTGACTGGCATACAGGCAAACTGTTAACTTTCTAGTAGTAGTACGGTTGTGATGTTCGAGATGTAAAATACACAAATGTGCCGTTATAAGATCCAATTCGGTCAAACTTGCCCACCCTTGCGGTAAGAATACTTGTAGAGACATGAAGCCCCGTCATACGTAAGCATTTCTAGGCTTTGCTCATCAAACGAAAAATCAATCTTGCAGCTAGGATCTAAAGAATCTTCTTTAGAATTTTCTCTTGAACATACTAAGTCCACAAAATGTTCGATTTTCAGTAAACAGTGGATTAGATCGTATCAGGTTAAGTTAGGTTCTATGAGTTGAGTTTATATAAGCTACTGACACGGCCAATTGGCCAGAGATTACAAATAAGATGAGTTCTCTATTAAAAGAAGATGCAACACAGTACAACTAGATTGCAAACAAAATGTCCACCAAACACCAACTCTTAGTTGCAAGGTATACAAAAATCTGATGGAAAAGATTAAGCAACAAAACATGAACGTCGATAAGGAATTAATTAGCAATCCCAATAGAATACAGACTAAAGGAAGAGTCTTTAGGATCCTGAATCCTACCAGTGAAATATACGTATAATGAAGACCTGTGAGTTGATAAAAATGGGAAAGTAACAAAATTCTCATGAGTACAAATCAGTGCGTGCTATGGAACACCGAACGTTATCATTAACGAGTAAGAGATATTTCTGTATTATTTAGGTCAAGGCATAAAGTAGCAATATTATTATTATACGGTTAGGAGGGGGGGCACTTTAAAGGGATCTCCTACCACTAACAGAACAGAGAAGATTGTAATGGAAGGGTTAGAATCTTTAGGTAAAAAACAAAGAAAATTCAAGTTCTTTCATCGCTCTGACCTTTTCAAATGCGACAGGTTCCTAAACTGGAAGGTATTAGACGTAGAGAATCTAAGTAACTATATTTACAATTGACAAGGATAGAAATGAGAATACACCACAAGATATAACCAATCAAACTGTAAATCGATGGAAGAAGAAGAAGAAGAAGAAGACAGTGAACTGAATACAGTACTTACACCAGAAACGTGTAAGAACCTCCTAACAGAAGTATGTAATAAAAACTTCAGAAAGGATTGGCGGAGTACCAAGTACCAGTGCAAAGAGATATTAGCCAACAGGAAAAATTAAGAGCAAGGGAAGAATATAGGCTCCAAAAACGTAGATTGAATCTGGCAATAAAAAATTCAAAGAAGACAGAATGAAGACAGTTGTACGAAACAATAGACACAAACTCCTGGAATCTTGCCTACAAGATAATAAGAAACAAGTTAGGCAAAACGCGGATGCTATAGCTAGATAGTAGGCAACGACTACAAGAGACCAAACAACATTTTTTCGATGGGAAGAGTTGGTGGAGCCTAGAGACGAGGGAAACTTGAATATAGAACTGACAGATATGTTCATATTTGAAAAATATGATAATTAATAGCTAGGGATCCATTTTAGGCCCAACTTAATGAAACCTCCATTATAATGAAATATTGGAAATGCCAAGCCCAAAAAGGATCAATACAGTTGGGTTTGCAGATGACATTTTAAATATACGTATACGTTGTTGAAAAAGCCATCAGAGGCGAGTTGTTGGCAGAGAAACAACTAACACGAGCGTTATACAAAGCGGAAATTATACCAATACTATCTAGATTTACAGATAGAAGCCGCACACAATAAAGAATGAAATACTAAGGCGTCATTTAATACGTCAATGGTTTGAGATACATTGTTCAGAAGGTCGAGAAAATAGTGAATCAACTCAAAAGGATTATGCCAAGAAGAATAGGAGAGAGAAGAGAAACCAAAAAAGGATTATTGCGTCGTTTGTTTGGAGAGAAAGCGTTAAAACGCAGAAAGTATAGAGATACGGTTACATAGGCCCAAACTGCTATAAATAGAGCATACCGAACGGTGCGGCGTCTACTGAAACTATGTAGGTCATTACGGGTATATCACCAATCCACATTATGTTTTAAGATGGGCAGAAAGAACAGAAGGCAAGCAGAAGACATAACATTTTTTTAGATATGGTTGAGAAGAGCTAGTAATTTGTTTTTGCTTCTTTGTCGAAATCTAAGGAAAAAGAGAGGTAGAGTAGGTATAGGAAGTTTGTATTCATTTTGTGCTAGGGAACAAGAGATCTAATTGTAAGGTAGTTTTTTGGGCACACAAGAGAGCAAACCTTTGAGTTTTACGGTCCTTAATGGAACTTGATGCTTTATTCTTTACATTACCTTCTACCAGGATCAGCCTCAGACATTAAGCCAATGAGGCGCATAGATATGCCCTTGAGTGGCCCCTATGCCCAAGCATGGTTATCATAAAACACAATTATGACACAAATTAAACATTCCTTATTGTCCAACCCCCAAAAGAAATTTTAATCGCATAATTATCTGTAAAACGATATCTACATGGTATGGTCTCAGGGTTAAGTTTGAATAGGCAAGATCATATTTCCAAATTTTACATCTTTCTGAACTGCTTAGACTTTCTAGATTGCACGGGTTTTCCCATTTGATTGATTTATTTTAACCTACCTTTCTGCTCGTCTTTCGAACAGTAGATAAATAGTTCCTTTAATTGGAGTTCTAGCGCACCAAAAAGATATTGTAGTCTAAAAGGAAGTTCAGAATTGTCATGGTTTGTCGGACTTTTAAAAGATAACATTATGTTGTCACCTTTGAAGGGAATAACACACTGAGTAATTATTAGCCTCCAATGAGATTGGAAATCCATGAAAAAATCTTTGGGATTGGGTGACTCAAGTCTTTCTTATAAAAATGTTCGACTTTGGGTAAACTAATTCAAGCGCGGCAGAACAAGCATCGAAGACGCACCATATTCTGGAGGTCCAAAAACAGCTACCACGCCAAAAATTGTCGACAGAGTCAATAATATGGTTTTGGGCAAAACAGACGAGTGAAAGTGCGCAAGTTAGCAAAGGCCGCGGACATCTCAACTGAGCGAGTTTACTTTATTTTGCACAGTGAGTTACATAATGAAAAACCTCTGCACACTCTACAGCAGAGTTGGTATCAGCCGACTGTAAGTGTTTCAAGAAAGATCCTACGGATTGTTTTGTGGCGTTTTGTAACCATGGGCAAAAGCTGGATTCAGCACTATACACCGGAAGCGAAAAGTCTACCAATGGGAAAAGTGATATCAGTTTTTTTCTGGCGCGAAGAAAAGTCTTCTGATCTAGCTCCTTCGAATTACCATCTGTTTCCGACACTCAGAAATTTCCTGGCCGGAAATTTGAGTCAGAAATCAAACATCAAGAGATCATACAACTTTGTAAAACTGAAATTGTTTTTCAATACCAAACCAAGTTATTGCATCCAGTTTCTATCGTTTTTTTTTGTGATAACACTAAACAAACAATGTTTCAAAAGAAAATCAATAATGGATTATTTTAACAATAAATCGATAAATAAGAACAAACCAAAGTAACCATGTGTCCTAATAGAATGTAAGGCCCTCTCAGCAAAAATAACTGGTACCTACTTTTGAAACATGTTGCCTTTAATATTGATTTTATTCTACTTAAAAAATCGAGTTAATTCAATAAAACTTTTTGTACGGACTTTAATATTTCTATTCCGAAATACACATCTACTCGAATACATCAAAATTCAGAAAATACCTTAAGCGGTTTTAGATGAAATCGGATGCTTTCTTGTTTAGCAATTTATCGCACGTGAGGCTGGATGCCAAGAGCCGAGTTTCTACATTGTCTGAACAGATGAGAGGATTTAAGGCTCAACGTAGTTGCCAATATATTATTTTTATTTTGTGGATTCCAAAAGTCAAGTGTTAGAAAGATAGCGCAGTATATCTGGATTTTCTAGAAGGTAAAGGTTTGTTTTTAATACGATTTTATGAACAAATATGCCTTGAAGTTTTTTTTTTAAAAAAAAACTCTTGAATAGTATCTAATCACGGTTTTTGCTGTTAACATCTAGTATAGGGTTGGTTGGTTGGTTTGGTTGGGGCATACGGGTGGAATGCTTTGTAGATTACACTATCCGCAAGGCCGGATACCACCGTCGTCTCATCGTCGTCGTCGTCGTCGTCATATCGGTGCACTAAATACGCCGGATGCCATAACACGACACGGACACCATCATAATACAAGCTTGATAATGTTGAAGATATTTAGTAGTAAAGAAGTTTCTTTTGAATACTCTTAATGGTTAAGTTGCAGTAAACAGAATTTCTAAACTGCCATGAACTATTCCTGAATTTATCTTAATGTGTAATTGTAAAATGCTCACTTGGTCGTATATCTTCCCTCGGTTGACCGCCGCTACATGCACATGCTTTATAATGTTGTATGATGCTATGCTGCATCGGTCGTCCCTGGTGCAATATAAGCGCTAAGACCGAAATTGGATTAGGGGATCTTAGAGGTTAAATGTGTACATTTTCCTCCTTATTCTAATTGATGAGTTTCTTACGGACGTTCTCTCATGGTTCATGGATAACCGAGCGGTAAGGAGCGATTTATAAACGGTTTATGGCATTATAACGCGATCGTATTTTTCTACACGTATTCTGCCACATATTTTTTGGAAGTACAAAAATATTAAATCTCGAAATCAGCTACTGCAGCACGTAGCCGGGTCGTGTACTAAAGTTAGTGAACATTGATAAATGTTCGTTCTCTATCCGCGGCAAACTTGAAATTGATGGCAGTTGAATGTTTGAGATTCGGGTAACTAACGACCATTTCATGGTAGATAGTTTTTTAAAAAATAAAACGTTCCTAACGTTGTCAAACTAAATTTTGTTATAATGTGATATATGCGTATATATACAGTATGCTAATAGAAAAACGAGTTTTTCCACTATTTTAACTTGTTCATAATTTGTTCGGCTTTTTTTTAGCAAGAATGTTTGTTTAGGTTTGAATAACATTCGTTTAAATTGTTTTCGTTTCTTGCGCGCAGTGTTTTCTTTAAATTACTGTGTATTATATTAAACAGAATATATCCCAAGAAAAGTTACTAACTAAAATATGAGAATTTAATAATGAGAGAATAACTTTAGTATATTCGTTATTCAACAGTCCTTAATTTTTCTACTTTGAAAGAAAAACAAAAAGCCCTAAAAAACAGGTCCGCATTTAGATACTTACTTAATTTCATAAATAATGCAAGATGAAAAATCTGATAACAAACAGTCACTTTCGGAGTGACCAAATATTTTGAGCAACCACATCGAAAACTAGCAGATGAAGATCATTTGAAAATGAATAAAAAAAAAGACATTTTAACTATTGCAATAATTTAAACCAAAAAGTAAAAGGTTTAGCAGAATATCCCATTCTTGTGATACCAACATTTTCCATTATCTGCTGTCGGTTGTTTGCTTGCAATAAAATCCTTTGAAAATTAACATTATAATTCAACTGCCTTAGTAAAAAAGCATGACCTAAAAATATCGAGAAGACCTTATATAATAATACCACAAGGATCATTACAACATTTTGGCGAGAAGGTAAAATATCCAAGTAAAGTCAGAAGAAAGAATTATCTTTGAACTTGAAGCTTTTGCTTTCAGTAAGACCAACACATAACCTTCAATGCTATTGATCGTTATGGAACTACAAGGATTCAAGATTTCGGCCATTTTCGATTAAACTGAAGTTTCTTCAACTTTCCACATCTTTCTTGATTTTTATTAGACTCGAATGAAGATTTTTTTGTTTTGATCTTTTTGCAGCCAATTTATGTAAAATATAAACAGAGTTTGAGAGATGATCTTTACTGAGTCTAATTTCAAGAAGCAAACTGGAATCCATAATTGAATTTTGCACCCAAAACATGGAAACCAATCCAATGGTCAGCATCTTGAAGAAGATGATATAGAAAAGGCTGTATTTGACATTACCCAGAGGTGAATCAGAGTTGTGCTAACTCCTGGAAAATCAGGCCCAATAACACAGAAAAGATCTGGATTCAAAACGTTTGAAAATCCAATTAGATAGTTAACCGTTAAAAATGAAAAGCTGATAGGGTCTATTCGTTTGCCCAGAAGATACACAAAGACTGCAAGTAAAATTAATTTGTTAGATTTTAGACAATGTCATGTTGCCCACAACGCTAAGTGATAGGAAGATTTAGCCAAGAAGAAAATATACCATAAGGCGAAGCTTTGGTTGCTGTCACAGTGTCATGTCACCTAAAGTGAAATGTAGTGTTATATCTATATCTATTCAAGCTCAATCAGTTTCAAATTGAGAAAAATCAATTTCGAATTGGACTAATCGAGTTCAAGTTGAGACCAATTTGAACTCAATTGTCAAGTTAACTGGCCACAATTTGAAGTTGATTGGTCTCAGTTTGAGCTCGAAAAGGTATAGTTAGTTACAAAGTGAATAAGAAAGAGACACCACATAAAAGTTCTACAAAAATTGTCAATAAATGAACTAAAGATAAAATTAAGGTTAAACAAGATTATTACTTTTGGTCTACTATTACTTGCGAATAGAATTTCTGACCCGAAAATTATCGAGTCCCGAAAATTGCAGTTCGAGACTCAAGCCTGATTCTGAATTTCTAAATTTGAAAGATATAAACATGCCGAAATCTGCAAGGTAAGAGTCGTAAGTCTTCCTTTAACCCTCTTGGAGTAGAAACCGAAAACCAAGAACAATTAGTTTCGAGTCCCAGGAACCAAAGAAACAGCCAAAACTAATTTAAAAAGTCATAAAAGTTGCGTGAGCTAAATGTACGCAACACATTAAACGAATTTTCAGGTGATAAGCAAGAGAAACCAACCTCACGAGGAATCGACTTGGGCGAGATTCTATAAAAGTACAGAACTGTACTGAAAATAGAAAGTAACAAATTAAGTTAAATTGAAGCAGCTGACTGAATTAATAATGAAGAGGAGAAAAAGTCTAGCGTTGATGAATGATGGCAGACCAACAAATGATGGGAAGAAGAAAACGTACCAGGAAAGGAAAGAGAGAACATCTTCTAAAGAAGTAAAAATATATATAAAGAACGTGAGGGAACACAATCAGTAAAGAAGAGGAGCTGGATCTCTATTAGAACCAAATTAAAAGAGACAAAAGTGAAAAATTAAAAAAGAAAAAAGAAAACATACAGCTTAAGAAGAAAGTCGGAATCATAAAAAAAAGTTGAAGACGGTTGAGAACAAACAAAGAAGAATGGGTAGCCTGAGGGATACTATGAAGAAAGTTACATTTGTATGAGATGGAAAATAAGATCAAAGAAATGAGTAACAAAAAAAAACAAAGCGGAATTTAAATCAATGAAAATCAATCAACAGAAGATTCAAGGAAAACTGATGAAAAGAGCCCAGAAAAAAAGAGCACGGAAGTAGAATGAAAAAGGAAGGTACAAAGAATTAATAATAAGTGGATGATCAAACATGGAAGCAGTGAAGAAAGAAAAAGAAAGATCTGATCAGGTAAGAAATGGTCAGGGCAAAATTTCTTTACTGGACCTTCTAAATGAAGCTTTTTCAAACATAGGCGCCGAGAGGAAGGTGAAAGGGGGTGCAGACGTCTAACAGCAGAATTTTGACAAAAGAGGCAAAGTACGTTCAAGATTATTTAGTCTGTCTTTTAAACAGAGACAAACTGCTTTACTCATGTTTTCTATCCCATTCTCATTACAATATAGGCATTGATCATACGACTTCAGCTACCTTTCATCTTTTACTTTATTTGTAAAGATATCTTGCATGCTAGTCGGTAAAATGTTGAGCTTATGAAAACAATTTCGACTTGGAAATTTTGACAGTCTGACAGTTCTCGCTGTAGGTTGTGATGTTTGCTCTACAATTACTTCTAGACCGCATTCGTCCTTAATGTTGATGTTAACCCTCTGAAAATGTTGGTTAAGGTTTGTCTTGAAAGGCTCCCAATGATTTCTTCTAGTCTAGGGTTGCGACATACTATCCTTTCGCTCTGAAGTTTTGTACTATTAAAGCGGACGTGTCTGTGATTCGAACAACTTTCTTCATTAGACATTATTGAGCTTTTGATGAAGCTACTAGCGTAGGTAGTAGTAGTAGTAGTATTAGCTATTGAGAGCCAGGACGTTTAGGCACAAAAACCTTTGGACGCCGGCCAAATGCAAGAAAATAAAAATAAATATTTTGCGTCCAATCGGTCGCGTCCATACCTCATGCAGTCTAGCCATTGTGATGTTCATAACTTCCTGTCTATTGCACGTAGCAGACAGGCCTGTAGTTCACCACCTACCTCATCAAGACCAGTTACTCCTATATCTTCAAGGTTCTGAGATCACTGCTTTGCTGCAATAAGGTTTCTCTGGATTACCCTCTTGGTCAGTATTTGCTCACACTATCGTCACTCATATCAGAAATAAGAGACCCTTTTACCGGTTTAAGGCTAACTACTCAGGGAAGTCGAGTAGTATCTCAGAGATGACACTCTCACCCTATTTATCCTTTTGGCATGGAGCGTTTAACACCTTGAAGTTCAGGGAGTGCTTTTAACTCTCTAGTCTAGATACGTCGAATTGCGTTGTGATCGCATATTGTCAGCAGTACCTCATAGTCACTCCAAGAATCTGAGGTAATTCCTCTGAGCTTGTACATGTTGCTAAAGACAACCACAGCTTGTTTGTTTTTGTCTTGCAAATACTTTCTCGACAGCTATGCGATTTTGCTTGATCAAACTACCAACAAGATTCAGAAGAGGTGCTTATAGACGCTTTCTCAGTTAGGGTTCTTGATGTATGAACTACTTGAGTTATACGTCCCAGTTTCCTTTTCTAGTCACTGTTGAATTGGCAGAGATACGAATATATATGTATTTTAAGATGAAAAATGGAACAAAACAGTATCCATTGAAAAAGTAAATCATTACGTCACACAAAGTTGACTGGCCATGAGTTTTTGATACATGCAGAAAAAAGATTGACAAAGCCAATGACGATAAGCGCAGGATACTTCAAAACATACCATATCTCGATGTATAAGATGGGCGAAGGAAGAAACCCGAGCAGAGGCAATCTTGGGAACACGAAATCTAATAAGGCAAATGATACAGTTATCAAAATTTGCGACATGCAAATCCAGAATATTTCACAAATTTGTAGACCAAGATGTATGTTGCAAATGAATCGAAGATTTAAGAAAATGCTAGGTGAGAAAATTACAAAACAAGTTCATACGGAGGAAGAAGAAGAAAAACCACATTGAGAAGCTATTACAGATGCTGAATTTTCATCAAGAGATAAGGAGGAATAAACAGTCAAGAAAACCATGGATGAAAAACTCGTTCACTTAACAAACAAAAAGAAGCCAAATTTAACAAAGATTTTGCAAAAGATGCTTGAAAGAAATACAATGGAGAAGATGGACATCATACAAGATGATTAAGACACATCGTACACGAATAAGTTTACTACTTTCAAAATAGAGTAATTTCGCTGTGATTCTCAAATCTCAATATGAAACTTTGAAGATTTCCTGAACAAACCCTGTAGAATCTAAATATAAACCTAAAATGAAAACTAAGATAGAAACGCACCTATAAATATTCTTCCTTTAGTTTGTGACAAAAGAATTTGATATTTTATCGTCTTGGCTTAAAAGAGTCAAACATAATCCTCAAACGTTTGTAGCAAAAATGTTTTAAACATAAGAACAAGAGAGTAGGATACACTTTGCATAACATTCCTAAGCAATTTCTATACAAATGCCATTTGCAGAAATGAAATTCTTTAGTCTGAGTAAAGATAGAACGTCTACTACACTTACATTCCACTATAACATTAACTGGCATTCCACAACCGAGAAAATGCTAAGAACAAAAATTTGATTTTCTAAAGCAAAGAACCTTTTCGTAATGATCCACGGTAACATTTTTGTAATAAGTTGGGAATCGTAGATTTCCATCCCAAAAACCTATTACAAGAAGATTAATAACATTCTTCAGCTAGTAGATATAATAAGTTAACACGTATAAGGTCATCGCAAAATAAACAAAGTTGTGCCTTCCTTTAAGCCCGATCGTGAAAGTAAGAAGGTACGCCAGCATATCAAATGCAAGCCACATAACTGCATCTTATACTTTTGAAGAATGTTTTATTCCTTCTCCGAGACATTCGGTGTCTGTGCGGATAAAAGGATCAAAGTAAAAACTTCTAAAAGTTTTATGTGTTTTGCGACTTGGGCTATGCGCGGAATACCTATTTCAAAAAGTTTCTTCCTCGCCAACAATTACTGTACAACCGGGAATTGTTTTCGATACTTTTCGAAATAAAAAGAATGAGTGGAAAATATTTTGAATCTGTTTTACATTATGATACCTTTTTCCGGTTTGGAGAGATATGCAAATTGAAAAAGTTACAAACAATTTCGGATTTTGATCAAACTTTTTCTCGCTTAATATTTTCTTTTCCTTGTACCGTAATAAAAAGATAAACACAGGTAAACTTCCTCGATGTTAATCACTTCCATTAAGTGCAAGAGACTAATTATGGCGACACGTTTTGCGAAAGTAAACTTTATATTAACATCGTATTATGTTATAATTCGATTACGATGAAAATGTTGTTGCTGTAGTCTTTAATTATAGCGGGCGTCACCGGCTTCCTGTCTTAAGGTCCAGCTGGGGCGTCCGACACCAACCGTTTCTATAGAAACGACGCATTACAAGGGGGACGGAGAATAACTCCGAAGCGAAGTTAAATAATTGCATTAGTGCGGCATTTAGCGTCACTTAAAAGCTCGTCGCATATCGCCTAATTCAAGCAACACCTTCGATGAATACGACGCTATTAATCGAACAAATTTCGAGGGCCGCCCGATATTGAGAGAGCTTAATCCGGTGAGCTTCGCAGATTCCGGTTTGGTGAGAAGGAGTGACCGACCGAGAGCGTGACGACGCTAGCAGATGCCCGGTGTTCAACACAAAGTAATCTCTGCGAACGGATTAAAGCTGTAGACACCAAAACATTGAGTAATGCAAAGCGGATTAAACACTGTTAGTAGCTAAATAAATGGAGCAATTTAGAACTGTTTCATAAAGGATTAAGCGTTACAAGTCGCGAGCGGAAATCTGCTCAAAATTCTGCGGATTCTGCGTTTCTACTCGGTGGCGTCGGCGGCGGCGGCATTATTTAAGCTGTTAGCGAATTGCAAAATTAGAGGTCGTCGCGTTCGGGAATACTACTCCGAACGGCTGGTTCTTGCCTCTCCTAAATGCAATTAAGACTGTAATTATAGCGGCTGCTATGAACAGGATCAGTTAACGGTGATGCATGTGAGCTCTGCAGTTAGGTATGTCCGACGTTTTAGTTCACTGGATGTGACAAAACACTATTCCCAGAGACGCTAGCGTAATTAAAGTGGTGCTCTGATAAATAACGGCGACAGCGGAGCAGAACCGCATTTATTTCGACCCATACCGCGTATTAGATGACATTAGATGCTGACCATACTAATCCTTTTAGGTGTGATGGGAATTACTTTATTAATCCGAATGACCTTTCGTCGTTTTACTTATAATTTCCAAAAAATGAACTTACCCGTATGCGTCCTCTGGTGCGCTTTTAAATGTGAACTCTTCGTATAAACCTTTTTACATCCGAGGAATTGGCACTTGTGTATCCTCCTTTTCGAGTCGGGGGAATGGTCGATTCTTGTATGTTTGGCTCCCGTTGGTGCTGCGGGCGACGCCGGTGATGGAGCCGCTGCTCGCGGTACAACAGAAATATATCTGGTAAGTCCTGAAGCCCGAACCCGCACAATGGTATTTCTGGAAACTCCCCCCATTCGTAAAACGTCTAATTCGCCCGCACTTGAACTACCGTTGCTATGACCCTGTCCGGATTCTGGACTCGAAGGTGGAGTTAGCGTCGTGGAATTCCTATCCACGAGCCTTAATTGAAGCGGGTCAGAGGTATCCACTCGTACACGTTCTTCGTAATTGTCGTCATCTTCCTCTTCGTCGTCCACGGGCTCCTGCTTTACTAGAACGGCACACGATAACGCACTATCCCACGAATACGTGGAACTCGCAGAACTCGTGCTAAGGGAATCAAGATGCCGTTCGCCAAAGTCTTCTAAACAATCAACTTCCATTTTCAACCACGTTGTGTCCATGTCCGATGGTAACTTTTTAAGCGATTGATGCATCTTAGGTTCGTCCTTCAGATACCGTTCCATCTCGTAGCACGTCTGAAAAAGAAAGAAAACTGTTAGAAATTGTTCGCGTGTGTGTGTCTGTGTTTAAGTTAACAAGGATAGGAAAACTTGCCGAGTTTTTCCGTTCCTTCGATCGACAATAGACAATAAAAGAGCTTTTAATAGAGTTTGCGTTCAATGTAAAACTACATAGAGTGAATACGATCTGACAATAGGGCAATTGAGCATGAAAAGGTTGATTTGAACCGTCTGGAGACAGTCTGACTGTCCCGGACGTTCCAAACTCGGGTAACAAAACTACGCGGATGCTTTCAATTAGGAATGTCAGCGCCAGCAGAATGGGCAGTTTGCCATCTGGCCACGTTTTCGTGTCACAAACCCGAAGTATTTGTTTTATCGTTCACATAACACCGCAGCAATCCCATCAGTTAGTTATCGATGTGCACAGAGTGACAAAACGAGACCCTTTATCGACGACCCGATTTCGCGCGAATAATCGGGCAGGGTAAACAAGCAAACCTAGAGAGTTCCCCGGGCGGTTGTTAATGACCTAATATCCGGCTCTGAGACGTCTCCAATTGTCTTATCACTGTCTCTCCCGCAACTTGGGTTAGTCTTTGAGATTTTCGACAAGGGCGTAATTAAGACGCGGCAACAATCCGCGCTCCAAGTTTCCTCACGTCTAGAACTTATAGCCTTTTACTATGACGCGAAATGTGTTTCGAGAGTAACGCAGAAACGATACAAATAGGGAAGTTATAATTACTAAAAGCGAGAAGTAAATCATAAACCAATAAACCGGCATAATACGGTCTTAAATAAACTGGCAAGAAGTGAGAGCGTGCCTTATCGGCGAACCGGGTAACCACCCAAGAAACTTTACAGTGTAATGTTACAAACTTAAACCCTTTCGGAGATCTTCGGTGAGGCCTTTCCGTTTCAGAATTCATCACGATACGTACCGAGAGAATCCGGAGGAACGTGCTGTATAAAATAATCCAAGCAAACACGGCGGAAATGCGGCTTTTTGAAGTACTAGGCACGCACCTTGTATTAGTTCCCTGATTATTGTTTATGTTGGCGGTTTTTCGTTGTATGCGATAACACTCAAAATTCGTTCGAGGTATTACTGGAAACAAAATATAATTTGAAAAATAATACCCGTTTGTATCGATCCGATCGGGGGAAAATTAATGGAAGATTAACGAAATTCATCTGTGAAAGAGGGTAGGTACTACCAAGCGCATGAACACGATCGTTTCAGTTAATTTATCAACCCTCTATTTATATAATAATATTGCGAATAATGGAAACAATTTGCTGAAATATTGCATTCTTGCAAATAATATTGTACGGTATTAGGACGAAAATGGGATTACATGCTGAACTCATATTATGCAGCTTAATCGAGGTGAATCATTCGGCAAACACGCTGGTGCAAGCTGCATATTGAAATACGACAGACGAAACGATGCCTTTTATTTGCAACTATGCTACGAACGGAATAAAAGACGGGAATTGCAAACAATTTGAGGTGAAATCAAAAAATGAATCAATACTAGGTATATTTAGAGAGCAATAATCGCAATATTGCGTCAATTCCGGCCAGTAGTCTCCGTTCCAAGGGTGGTCGAGGGTTGACCGAGGTGTGTTGGGGTAGGTAGAGAATGTGATTGGAATGACTCACAGGCAATAATGGGGACCGTGCACGCCACGATAACATTGTTTTCAACTATACACTATCTAACAGCACATACACCTGGACGATGTTGTGTTTTGCCCTCCTATCCCACCCCCTTGCTGTATTCTGTTATCTTTAGATGCAGCGCGTTTTGTAAAACGTATGGTTTTATTAAAAATAAATTATAATCGATACTGAAAAGACAGTTTCTTTACAAAATACAATTGTTACAAGTAAAAGCTACGTTTCAGTTATTAAAACATCTTGATACAAGATTGAATTTCTTCTTCGTGTAACAAATTGGCCATTCTACAAAAGGGTGTCGCCCAACACATATATGAGAATAGTTTCCGCCGTTAAATTCCAATCAGGAAGTGCTTTCGCTCTAACTAACATCATCCCTTGATTTTGCTTTGAAGACTAAAGGTCGTCGTGACTTTTCCTCACGACGTCTAAAGATACTGTCTTACACTCATTTATGGTTTGTTTTGACCCTAAGAAGATATGAACACCTTTGATCTTTTCTAACTAACTTTTTATTGACAGCAGAAACACAAAAGGGGGTTTCATTATGTAGAGGGTATCTCATTGTGGGGATACTTTACAGAATAGTATGATGACATTCAAATTGTCAAACAGAACCAAGAGATGACTTGATACGGAAAGTATCGATTTAAGTATGTTAAGATAGTTAAGTAATTTAGTTAGGACATTTGTAGTTTAAAATTTAACCTTTAAAATGCATTTTTATAAGTCAATTTATTCAACATGTTTATTTCAAGAAAATAACAGAAAAGTATCAGTTAAGTAGATCATAGAAAATTGATTATCATTATTCCGGTGTACGTGAGTCCAGATTTCTAACACAATTCATCAAAAAGTTTCAAATGTGAGAAAGCGCTCAGTTAGAAGAGCAGAAAGACCATGTCTGGATATTTCCTTTTGCTTGTTATCCATACGATCGATTAGATTAATTAGTAATTTAAGATCCTTAGAGAACACTAAGCAAAAATTATTAAATGACTCAATAACCGTTATGCTCTCAAAACCCTGACTATTATTGAGTTACATTCTATGGAAGTTATTGAGTTATAGCTCATAGATTTTAGCAATCGACTGAAGCCCGATCCGTGCTCATCTTTAACTTCATTAAGAATGTTGACTGAGGGCGAAACTCAAGCTTGGGACACCGAAGGTGGCCCAATGGACATCGTAACCCGATCCGTGTTTGCAATGAGCTTTTTGAGAAATTTAATGGAGGGCCCGTTTCTACTCCAAAAGGGTTAAAAGAAGAAGAGTCTTGACCGGAGCCTTAAGCGTCATTTCAGACGAGTGATTTTCCTACCGTGTAGTATGCACGCGACAGATCTTGAAATATTTTCAAAACGCGTTTGTTCTGGTGCTAGATGCAAATTTACAACTACCACAAAAATAATCGCGTGAAAACGTTTCGAAATCTGACAAAACCGCTCGTCTGAAACAGTCTTAAGTCCTCCTGCCTTTAAGCTTTTGAAGTAAATTTAGACAGCTAAAGCAAACTTATTGCAAAATTACAATCGTGCCGCTCTCATTATCATTTTCTTTACAGCCTCATTTCTCATTTCAAAGTTTCGCAATTAGCTCTTTGAAAAGCTTCGTATTTAGCATTCTTAGGAAGATTGATGGCGAGCGTAGATCGATCAATGTTCCTATGTAGCTCTCTTGCAAGGTTAGTGTAGTGCGAAGCGCGACCTTGGCCTATTGCAATAGACCCTTCGAAAACATGCCCAAACTTGTGTTTGTAGTTAGCTCTCTTAAGATGGTTAATGGAAGACAAAAACCGATTCTTCTTTTGCTTTAGTTCTTTTAGAAGACTGATGGAGGGCCACCGTATGTGGCTCGTCGGATGACATAGTTTGACTCATGTCTGCAATTTGCGCTTTTATTCCAAGTGGATGGAATGTAGAGTTCCTAAGCTCTCTTTGGTTTTAGTTTTCTAAACAACAGCTCATGTATTCTACATATGCGTGTACCGTAGCCACTGGATGGAGTACGCTATCAGCATTCTTAAAAAGATCAATGGAAGACATAGACAGACCCATGTTCGTATTCAGTTCTCTTACAAGGTTAGTAGAATGCAAAGCGCAGTCCACCGCAATTAGCCCTTCGGATTAGCCCCCATCCCTCATATGCAACTATCTCTCTTAAGAAGCTTAATGGATGACTTAGTCTTTGTTTTTAGTTCTAATGGAAGGCAAAACCCGATCTTAGGCCACCGAAGGTGGAACAACAGAATCACATTCTATGCGTGTATCGTACCCACTGGATGGAGTGCTTATATTTAGCACTCTCAAGAAGATCAATGGAGGGCGTCGACTCAGCCATGTTCGTATTTAACTCTGTAAGCTTGGTGGAGTACAAAGCGAGACCTTGGTGTATATCATTGAAGACGCCGAGCCGGTGCAAAAAGAGGACAGCTCTATGGTTATAAATTTTCTAGAAGACGCAAAAAAACTGTTTATCTTTCTTTCTTTGAGAAGCTTAAGCAAATCGGTTAAAAAAAGTGAAGTGAGAACAGTTCTCCAAGTTCTTCTGAAGCACAACTAAAACCACACATCAAGCAAGTCCGTATATTCTAAGCGTGTATCACACCCACCGGATGAAGTTTGAACCTCGTGTTCGTATTTAGTATTCTTAAGAAGATCAATGGAAGGTGTTAACCGACCCGTGTTCTTAACTTAATGAATGTTGTAGTCCGAAAGGGTTAGACAAAAAGGAACGAAAAGTCTCTATCCGAGCTCAACTGCAAGCTCTTGTATTGTATGCGTGTACCACATTCAACCCACAGAATGAAGTGCGGTAACCGTGTTCGTTAGCACCCTAAGGAAGATCAAATCCGTGTTTGTTTTTAACTCTCTTAGAAAGTTAATGAAGTGCAAAGCCGAGACCTTTGTGCATATAAATTGGCCCTTCGGGGAAAGTGTTTCTAATTGGCTTTCTTAAAAGGGTTACTCGAGAACGAAACCCGATTCGTCTTCGTATTTCGTTGTTTTGATTGGTGGATGAAAGGAAAACTTTAATCTTGGGCCACCGGAGGTGGCTCTTTGGATGGAGTTGTGCCACGCATACGCACAATTAAGTCTTTGAGGTGTACAACCTTACCGGTTTCTACTCCAAAAGGAGCCCTGAGCTCTCCCTGTTTTATATTCGTGTACCAGGGGAAGAAAAAGGCTAAAGATAGTGGACGATGTGAAGAGTGGATAGTTATAGTGAGATGAAGAGATCGGCTCAGGATAAAAAAAGTGGAGAGAACGCACGGGATCTGCATAGGTAGAATACCTTGATGATGATGATGATGATGACTGCACCCGGATAAATGGAGGGCGTAGACCGACTCGTTCGCTGTTCTAGAAGGTTAATGGTTAATGGTCTACCGCAATGTGCCCCGATCCGTGTTTTCATTTAGCTTTTTGAAAAGGTTAAGGAGGGGCGCAGCCCGAACCATTGCTACTGCAAGAGGGTGAAAAGAAGAGAAGTGCTGTAACATGATGCGGTTAGACAACAGTTTTAAAGGAAGAAGAAGAGCCAACGATATCTAATATTTCTTTAAGTTTAATTGTAGCTATTACGTTAAAAAGTGATGCTGACAGTTGAATTGTACAAACAGGGTATTTGGCACCTATGACATAAACGAAGTTGTGTTTAATGCCAGTATCAGCTGTCTTATTGACCAAGGTGCACTACAGCAAGCATGCATGCCCTTCATTGCTCCACCATCGCTTCGCGGCGTTGTTTCTGTTCGTCTTAACATTCTCGGTTGTAATCTTGCAATCAGACCACCAATAAGCCACCGCAAGTGTCCTAGTCAGTCAGAATCTGCGCCCTTTTGTAGAGTGTAGGTTGTGGAATCAGACTTTGTTCTCCAATCATCAGACCATCTGCTGCGGTCCACTAACTAGGTAAACTAAAGAAATTTTTTGGTTGTCTTTAGGACGCTATTTTCTCCTGCTTCATCGCGCTTCTTTTGAGATTTTTGGAAGAAATCAAACTGGATCTAAGAGTTAAGATAACCGATGACGCTTTGTTCGTTCTACGCCCTCCTTCGCCACTCCTCTTTTAGCTTGATAAAGCAGGAAGAAGGTGACAGGATCGAACTTTCGTTGCTTTTCATTTTACATTCTTACGGAAAATGTAGGTATTTATTGGAGATCAGAGTTCGTTACCTACCGGGCCACCTAAAATGACCCAAAATCGTAACTTTGTGAGAACGCTTCGTCCAATTGGTCTGCTACCCGCCCCACGCTGCTTCGTTGGTCCTTTTCGTTTAAATTTCTTAGAGAGAACTAATCTGGTTGAAAGTCATCTAGGTAAGATAATTTGTAGACACACGCCATGCAGATTGGTCGGTTTGCTTCGTGTAGATTTCTTAGAGAAACCTAATCTGGTTGAAAGTCAAGATTTTTGCTCTTCACCAGACCATCAGTAGTCAATTAACTTGACTAATTACAATTACCTTTTGTACTCGAAGGCTGAATTCTGTACTGTATTCGTTGCTTCTACTTTTTAAATATTAAAGTAAATCTGTTTGAAAGTTTGAATTTGGTATCCACCAAACTATTCTTAACGATATGAGCGGGGTCGACACTAGAGTATTTGGCGCCCAAGAAAGAATCTCTTGAGGTGCCTCCATCATTTTGGGCCAAAATCAACTTTGATCTAAATTTTTAACGGTTCATGATTGATGATTTTCTCTTGTTCCTCTTGAAGAAACTCGACCTTGCATTAATTTAGCAAAAATCTGCTCACTTTTACTTAGCAAAATCGTAATGAAAGTTCTTGAAAAACTGTGGAACTCGTTTCCACTCTGGTTTGGTCGCTACCAAGAGCAACCAAAATTAATAACGCTTTTCTTTCATCTGCTTGTTGATTTCATGACGAAAGACATTTAAACAAAGTTAAAGATTCCTACTATTTTGATTCTAAAAAGTCAAAAGCACTAAAGAGTTTAGTTAGTTTGAAAAGCATTTTGATTATTACCACGGACTAAACATTTATTTATTTTATTCCAAGATATTATTATTGCAAAATTCTATTTTGCATCATTAAAAACCAAAAAGGCACAAATAATATTCTAGGCTATCATCTTCAATGATATTCCGAATAGTCCCGCAAAAGGAACGAGAACGAAAAACGAACATTATAAAACTGTAAATATAAGCAAGGTGCGGGAATACGAAACGAAAAAGAGGGGAACGATAATATTTTCTTAGACTAAGGAAATATTTCTGCTAAAAATTTAGCAATGGAAATTGAACAATATTCTTTCTACAGGTATCTTCAGACAAAGAGAGAGTGAGAGCACACCTTGCAAATTGTTCTCATAAATAATTCGACCCTAAACGTCGCCTTCCATCAAATAAATATTAAACACTCCTAAAACAGTCTAATTTGCACGTTCAAATTGGATAACCGCCTACAACATACTTTCAATTTACATCGTTTACTCAAAAGAAGCAAGCAAACTGAAAGTTTTCTCTCTTAAATTCTGTATTTAAAATTAGGTACTGAAAATTATCTTCCAGAACTTTCAAGAAAATTAAACTCCGAGTCTGAAAACAGAGTAAGTAAACATCAAGTAAAATATTCAATTGGAGGATGCTTACATTAGGAAAATAGAAGTACCTAACTACTTTGGAATTTTCTTGACGGGATAAAGATATAAAAAAATAAAATAAAATTCCGGGACGCAGACGACAAACTGGCGCAAAAAAAATAAAAACGGGAACATTCGAGGAGAATCCAGAGCCACGTCCCGGATTATTTATCCCAAACATAATATACGAAATAGGAAATACCGTGACATGATTAGACAAAAAATTTACTAGAACATCCTGAACGCAACGTGACATTTCTGACACGACTGTCGATTGATGAGAACAAACGTATAGAAAATTGGAAGAGGGGCGGAAGGATAGAAAAGAATTATTTCATCCCCGATCAGTAATTTCGAAAGAATTTTCTCGATTAATTCCTTTAATATCTTTTGGTATTGATGAATTGCTGGTGATGTGCTTCGGACAAAGGTTTATCGAGATTTCGTTTATTAAAGAAAAGGTCTTTCTAAATCTTAACCTCACTCACTGCTCATATATAAAGGAAAACACCGCAATCCCTAAAGAATTGTTGACCAAAATTATGAAGTTTCATAAAGCTCGGTAACGGTAGTAATTTGCGGACGAGAAAAGTTTGCATGCGACAGCATCAACGTTAAAACATTAATTAAGACGCTGCTGCCAACTTTTCAAGGTGGGTTCTGCATATAATACACTGAAAGTTATCAAAAAAAGAAATAAAATACGGGTTGCATCGATAGATGCAGCGGATATTAAAATTTTAATATTTTAAAACGTGCAAATTTACAGTTTCATGATGAAATCTGTTTTAGACACTTCGTGACTGAAATAAAACGGTCTCGAGACGAAGGTCGGCAGTTCATTTGATCAGTAATCGTTCCGCGCATTTGGCAACAATGCGGTCATCAACCCACGCGTTGAAGAAGAAGAGGACCGTCGATCGGAACTTTAGACACGGCTTGACAAACTGAATAGAACCTAAAGCCATTCATTGTTTGCGATTCGTGACCACCAGTTTTAATTTCACATTCCGCAAATAAAACTTTCTAAAACATTTAATAAAAACTCACCCCTGCTCCGGGAGGTGGAAAACAGAGGGCCGGCCATCCTCTCTTGTTCTGACAACAATAACGTTTTACAAATTGATACTGTTTTGTTTGTGTTTTTCTCTAAAGAGGACTTTATAAGCATTTTCTATACCTAATCGGATTACACTTTTTGTTGTTCTTAAAGAGAGGTATATTTAATTAAAAGTCTCGAATGTTTTTGTAAAACAAGCTCAGGTGATTTGCATAGCGGTTTCCTTTTGAATATTCGATGAAATTCCAAACTTTAATCACCTTTGTGTCTTACATTATGGATTCAGTTTCAAGACGGGAAAAGTTCTACGAGTGAAGAGAGCAAGACGTGCCTACAAGTTAAAAAAGAACTTTCCCTAGCAAGAAGTTGAGAGAGACGCCATTGTTCAAAAAAGAAATTTTACAGTCAACCTTACATAATAAATTGCGAAAAACGCGATATAAAATAAAACAGAAAATTAAAACACAGAAAAAAGCTGAAAATAATTTGTTTAGAATGCCTGCAAATAAATCATTTTCATTCAACATGTTACATGGCTAAAAAAGAATAAAAATTACAAACGTTATTATAAGACAAATATTTACTTTAAACAATTTAAAAGTTCGTAAGAGGATTCCGTTATATGTCTTTAAATTGGTATGAATTAAAACAGTTTTCGTAAAAAAATAAAATCAAAAGATGTGGTATTCTACTAAAAACCGTTACAAAATCCATAAATAAACTATTACTAGATAGTTACAGAACTGCCATTATTGTAAATAAATTTTAGTTCCCTCAGCGTTTGAGTAACATCGAATGGGATAGAAAACAGTTTGGAGATCAATGAAACTTGCGACCACTTAGGTTATTCACACATAAACATTCGAGACCCCAAGCAATTACAATCACTCGTATTAGAACACCTGATGTCTCTAAGTTAGCTTGATTGATGAACCCTTAAATTGTGTGACGTCATATCTTACAACTAAAGTGAAGTATTTTGGGGATGAGTTGCCTCAGAGCTTAATGTAATTATTTGGGTTTAACTTTGTTTCTGAAATTTTCAAAAGAGAAATTTCTAACTTGGAATTTTACAAAATTTTGTATCCAGACATGTAACTAATAGATATAGCAATCTTGAAAAATTAAGCTTACGTAAGGCAAGCAGAGTAAATTTCATTCGTCAAGACCATTTTCTAGATTTTAAGGTTTTTCGCTCAATTTTCTCACTACATTACTAAAGATCATATTTTGAACAAGAACAGAAAACTTGGATTGCTTAAGAAATCGTATTCAGCCTCCCTACGCACATCCAAGGATGCCAGAAACTTTAATTATTTTTTTTGTGTATAATATTATTATTATTATTATTTATTTATATATTATTATAATTACATTGCTTTAATTGCCTGTGAGTCCATATGGACTTTTTACAGGTTTTATATTAACAATATATAATCTACTAGTATAACTGTAACGAAAAGACCAAATAGAATAAGAACTTAAGATTTTGAACGTAGTAACAAATAATTATGTATTCTTCGAGAAATAAATATATAAGTTATTATAAATTTATCTGTTAATTAACCATCCACGAAGCTCCTTTTTCAGCTCAGAAATTTTCTTTATGTTTTTATAAGGAAATTCATTTAGTAATTTTGGAATGTAATAATAAATCGAGTTTCTTCCGTAGAAATTATTGTACCTATTAGTGATGAAAGTTATGGATGATGGTCGAATGTTATATGTAGTTTCTTGAATCTGTTGAAATGTTTTATTAAAATAATATTTAAAAATGGTAATATAATCCCGTAACTGATCAATTTTCAAAATTTCAAGCTCTTTCCTTATGTCATCTGTTCTTTTATTGTTATTTTTTATAAGCTTTAAGGAATTATTTTGCGCCTTTAATAGAGGTTCCAGGTGTATTGTATATGTATGACCATAAATCGTCAGACCATATCTTATTATTGATTCTCCCAAAGTTTTATAAATTAGTATTTTTGTTTGCACTGGCAAAATTGTTCGTAATTGATAGAATGTATATAATAGGCTTTTTAATTTGTTAGATACATATTCTATGTGTCTAGTCCATTTCATATCTTTTTGCACTATTATTCCGAGATATTTGACTTCATTTAGAAAGTTTATTTTGTGGCAAGAACTGCAATTAACTAAATTTCCAGAAAATAAGCATTTCTCGTTATGACTTCGTAGAGTGTAATTTATGCTAGAATTTCCAAATTGAAGAGCTTGAGTTTTTTTTAGTGTTTATAAAAATATAATGTTGTGTAAACCATTTTGATATTAAATTGAAATCATTCTGCAATTTCTGCAAACATGTAATTTCATTAATGTCTGTTGATAATATTGCAGTATCATCAGCGTATTGATAAATATTACACAATAAACCATTTGTTCGAGGTATATCTTTTACGTATAAGTTAAATAACGTTGGTGATAAAATACATCCTTGTGGAACACCGAAATGTGTTTGCTTTAAATCACCGTAACAATTGTTAATTTTGACAGTCTGTGCTCGATCTGTTAAAAAACTTTCGAATAATTTGTGAACTGTGCCTCTTACTCCGGAAGCTTTTAATATTCGAAGAAGTATAGTCCTGTCTATTGTATCAAAGGCTTTTGATAGATCAAGAAATATCGCGGCTGCATGCTTTCTGTCATTTAAAGTTACATTAATTTTTTCAACAAAATCCAATAATATCGTTTCTGTATTCTTTCTTTTTCGAAAACCAAATTGTGTATTAGGTATAATTGAGAATTTATTCAAGTAGCTATTTAATTTGTCATTTATATATTTCTCCAAAATTTTTTCTAATGATGGAAGATTCGAGATTGGTCTGTAGTTATTAATATCATCTTTTTTACCATTTTTATAAACTGGAGTAACTATTGATATTTTCATTTTTTCTGGAATTTCACCATTTCTAATCATTAGATTTAAAAAATGTAGTAAAATATCACACAGTATATTTAAATTATTCTTTATGTCTTTCATTCTGATGTTGTCATATCCAGGAGCTTTATATACGTCAAATGTTTGTATTATATTGTGCAAATCAGTTGAGGTCATATATGGTAAAAAACGATTGTAATTGAGTATCAATTATTACCTGTTGATGTGTATTATTGGTCTTTCTTAATTTGTCGATAATTGAAATAAAGAAGTTGTTGAAAGTATTTGTTAGTTGCTTTATTTCTTCCTCTGTAGCAATATCTTTAAAGTTTTTTAAACATGACTGTTTTATATTGTTGTTGCCTCTTCCTAGTCTGTTATTTAAGATTGACCGAATTCCTGATATGTTGGAACTATTTTTACGTATCTCTTGGTAGTAATAATTATCTTTAGCTTTCTTTATTTTTTTCTGAACTGTATTTCGTAATGCTTTGTATTTTCTAAATAAAGTTGGATTTTTGTTTGATTTGTAAGTACTCCACATATCGTTTTTAAAAGAAATTTCGTTAAGTAGTTCATCTGTAATCCATGGGTTATGTACTTTATATTTTCTATTTTAATTGTGCTTAATAGTTCGTGTCGAAAATTTGTATATTAAAGAAAATGCTGCCACAATTTTCTCGTATAGTTGTGTAACGTTATTAATATTCATTAATTCTTTCCAATTTACTTGTTTAATCATATAATTGACTTTCTCATTATCTATAACGTATCGAATTGTATCTTCGTTTGCTTCTAGTGTATCATATTTAGTCAAGAAGTTTATTCCTATTATGTAATGATCTGCTATTTTATAGTTAATAACAAACGGTTCGTATGATTCGTTTTCAAATCGAATTACTACATGGTCTAGACAAGTAGACACTAATTTATTCTGTATCTTTTCTTCTCGTGTGGGGGAATTAATTAAACTTATTAAACCATAAGCATTTAATAAATTAGTATATTTTTGTACCCCATCTTTGTATTTGTTTAATAAATCAAAATTTATGTCCCCTATTAGTAGAATATTCTTTACATTATGTACTTCATCTAACCATGACTCTAATTCTAGAATGAAACTATTTTTATTTAAATTCGGAGGTCTATAAATACAATTTATTAGGCAACTAAATAAAACTTTAGAGCTTATTCTTTTCTCTACTTCTAATACCATATTTTCAGCAAATGCAGATTTTTGGTTATCCATCTCTTGAACTTTAATATTATTTTTAACGAACGTGCATATCCCTCCTCCTCTTTTGAAATCTCTACATAAAATAAACTTTTGAAATGAGTTTAAGAAAAAAACTGGACTTTCTTCTTGCTTAATTCCAATTTCTGTAAGAACTATTATATCTATAAATTCTAAATTATCTTTTATAATTGCCTCAAATTCAGCCCAATGCTTTTTCAAGCTGCGTATATTTACATGAATTATATTAAATTTTAATTTTGTTGAGAATTCCACATTATGTGTTTTCCATATCTGTAAATTTTCTAGAACAGTTTCTTTCATACTTTCATTCATGATTGGGTTAATCTTCTTCACTGTTAGAAATAAAAGTCTATATAAAAATGTTTAAATTAAATAATTAGAACTAATTGATAATGTAACCTAATATATACAAGTCCTTTACAATTTGTTTAAGTCCTCTTCACTATTGATCAAAATAGCTGGTTTATTTTCTTCTTTCTTTATCCAAAGTTTGGTTAGATTCCAAGAAATAAATCTATAAGAAAATTTTGCTTAGATAAAAGTGCTTGCTTGTACTTGTTTGGATGGGAATACTAGCAGGCAACATTATTGGACCTCACTTTTTACCACAACGCCTGAATGGCAAAATTTATTTTCAATTCATTTTTGAATTTCAATGAATTAATAAGATGATATTCCACTCAATCTGCGAAATGAACTGATCTGGATGATTTAGGTCCTTTGGAGTTTTTCGTTTGGAGTTTTCTGAAGGAAACACTTGCAGAAAATGTACAAGGCACGAATAATGGACAGTGTACAATTAATTACTTTACGAATGCTTAGCAATATTTATAATGCAGTACCTCTGCGAGCAACCGTCTGCGTGGAAGCTAACGGAGGACAATTTGAACATTTATCCGGTTAATCCGGGCGTTCGATCTTGTCAAAACTGTTGGGGTGTGTCGGACCTCTCGGGCAATACGGGTCTGTTGGGCTTCTTGGATTTCTTGGCCCATCAGGCTTCTCCAATCTGTCGTACCATTCGAACCTCTCGGACCTTTTGAACTTCTCGGGCCTATGAGGCCGTTTGGATCTCTCGAAACTGTCAGATCATAAGAGTCTGTTGGGCCTGTCGGGCTTCATGCACTTCTCTGCCCTTCGGGCCGTCAGACCTGTCGAGCCTTTTGAACTTCTCGGCCCTTCAGATCTATCGGGCCGTTTGGATCTCTTAGGTCCGTTGAGTCGTAAGGGTCTCTGCTCGTTTGGGTTTCTTGGATTTCTCGGCCCTTTCGGGCTTTTGGACTTGTCGAGTCTGTCGGGCCTTTTAGATTTCTTGGCCCTTCGGGCTTCTTTGTCAAATCTGTCGGACCGATTAAGAAGTTACCAAGATGTTTTCGGGCCGCGTCAAGTTTGTCGCCTATCGGGCCGGACCTAGAGATTTCGGCCTGTGCAGGGCTCCACTGTAAGTCATCACAGATTTCAAGATTCTTTTGCGTCTCGGATGGCACGACAAATCTGTAATTCCAAACTATCAATCTGTTGGTTTTTTTAGTGTCTACGGGTGTTTGGAGCGTTTCTTGCAGAATTTCCAACGGTTTTCTCAGAATATTCAGACATTTGATGACATTATGATCCGTAAGTCCCTATTTTCAATTTGCAACTTAACAATTTCCCAGTTTCTAAACTAATATAAAGATTCTTCCGCGTCTCGAATGGCATGACAAAATTTATAATTTCGAACTAGTAATCTGTTGGCTATTTAGTGTCTAGGAGTGTTTAGAGTAGATTTTCTGAGTTCTTTTTTGCAGAATTTTTAACATGTTTCCCAGAATATTCAAACAGTTAATGACATTTTGATCTGTAAGTTAGAAGCCTGCACGGACTGGGTTTTCTAATCGCACCTTTACGCCGCCCGGGACAAAGCTCAAGTTCGCGTGGGGCTGGGTCACCCTTTAAAAATTTATCGAGCTTTTCAGCCTTACGTCGGGCCACTCAAACCTGTTGGGTCTTTTGTACTTCTCGGCCCTTCGGATTTGTTGGGCCGTTTGATTCTCTCAGGCATGTCAGACTCCTCGAGTCTGTAGGGCCATAAGGGTTTCTCCAGCCTTTTGGGTCGTCGGCCCTGTTGGAAGTTTTGAACTTTTCGGCCCTTCGGGCTTCTCGAGTCTATCTCTCGGTTCTGTTTTTGGGCCGTTGAGCCCATCGGACGTTTTGGACTTCTCGACCCTTCAGGCTTCTCGGATCTGTCGGGCTGTTCGGATCGTTCCGGCGTGTTGGGCCTTTTGGACTTTTCTGTCCTATCGAGTCATTTGGATTTCTTGAGTCTATCGGACCTCTCGGACCTGTCAGGACATAAGGGTTAGTCGTTCGCCAAAAGACCGTTCAGACCTTTTAGACTCTTTAGGCCGTCGCGTCGGGCCTGTCGGGCGTTTTGGATTTTTTGGACCTTCGTGTTTCTCCGTTGAGCCAGTCGGGCTTCTTGAGCCATTCGGTCCTATCGGGCCGATCAGGAAGTTGTCGAGTTTTTTGCGCCGCGTCAAGCTTGTTCCCAGTCAGGTCGAGCTTAAAAATTTATGGTCTACAATTAATTAATAATTTTGTCGTGTAGGATAAGCTGTTATCTCAATTTTTCAATATGGATCTAAATAAGTTTTTAATTTTACATTGTTACAGAAAATTTAGATGAAGAATTGCTATCTACCTGTAATTTTTCGTCCACTTGATCTTCTTGTTTAAATTTCTTAGAGAAACCTCTTCTAGTTGACGGTTAAACTTTGGCTTTACACCAGATCGCCTCTAATGAGTAACTCACTAGCTTACCCAAGTAAGTTATTTTGTGGATACGCTTAACCCACTTACTCTTTTTCCGCCGAGATGCAGCTTAGCCGGTTTTCTTGTTTAAATTTCTTCGAAAAAGCTAACCTGGCTAAGGATCAGATTTTTTTACTCATTACCAAACCACCATCAGTAGTTTATTAGCTTAACTAATTAGAATTGCCTTTTGTATTCTGCGGTCAAATTTTATTTCCTCTATCTCTCTATTCATTTTTTACTGGCTTTTTTTGCTCATACTTTTTAAACATTCACGTAAAACTAACCTGTTTAAAGGTTGCTCTCCATCAAGCAACTTGTAGTGACCCACTACTCTTGACTTGGCCGACGCAAACAGACAAATCGATTTTAGTAACCCAACTTTTTTAGTTCAGTTGATTACCAGCCACCGGATATTTTTATTCAACAAAGACGGGTAAGAAGCTGAGTCGAAGTTTCCCCGAAAATGGCGACCATACCCAGCAGGTTTGCATATCACAAGACGGTAATAAAGGCGGCAAGATTGCGGCCTCAGAACGAATAACAGCAATAATATAAAGGTAGGGAAAATTATTCTACAAATTGTAGATCATGAGATTTTGGCTGCGTACCTTTAAGCTTCACTAAGATGCCATGATGTCAGCAATGCCAGCAATTAAAATGAATACTTATTCATCAACTGTCAAAGAAGAACTATCCTTGCAATACACCACGTAGTGATACAGAAATTACCGACAAGATCAACTTAAGAAAGGGGGCGCTAGATGGGGTTGCGAAAACACGAACTCACATATTTAAATTTGAAAGTTGAAGAGGTAAACGTTCAGGTTAAATTGAAATTCACAATCTGAAATAAGTGTATATATGGTAAAATGCATTTATACGTTAAGAGAGGGTGTTTAAAGTACCAAAACACATCCTAATATAATAAAGAAGTAAGTTTCGACTACTAACCTAGCAAATCATTTGAATCATAGCTTTAATAACATAAGTAACACAGTTGATTAAAAAAGATTTCTTTTTAGATTAGGACTAGAACATCGCAGATTAGAATTTCCATTTTTTTTGGTGTGAAATTAATGAAGTGAAAATCGAAATCAAGTGCTGTAGTGCTATTTTTCGTCACACAGTAAAACATCGCAAATTCTAGTCTTAAACATAAAACTGAAAACTTGATTATTTTATTTAATGCTTGAACACTGTTCTTGTAATTACAAGCTAAATATAATTGGGCGTAATCAGCATACACACGTGAATAAAATCATGTTTAACACACCGGTTAACGCCATGAACATAAATAGAAAAAAAAAGGGGGGCCGAGAATTGACCCTTG
This sequence comes from Ignelater luminosus, assembly GCA_011009095.1. NCBI lineage: Eukaryota > Metazoa > Arthropoda > Insecta > Coleoptera > Elateridae > Ignelater > Ignelater luminosus. Next base: position 116,079 of record VTPC01091280.1, read on the forward strand.
GGGAACGTCTGCAATGACGAATTTATAGATCGAAGTACTCTCGCAGAGCCTAACCATTTGTTATCGAGTATCGACCTGATAGGTTGCTACCCAACAGCGGCAAAGCATGAGAAGCTAGTCCAATTAATTTTAGAATGAATGGAAAAAATAATTCTATGATTGGTAAACTGATGTTTGAGTTAGTCGCTTCAGTACGATCATCCGTGATTAATTTCTAAAACCTGACTGTGTTTCAGGGATGATTTCCTGTTCGTCAACTGCTCATTAATTATTCTTCGTAGAATTTTAAAAAGTTCGGGTAGAATACTAATAAGTTGTAGGTGTTTATATTTAGAAGGATTAGAAATTTTTGGTTAGACTACAACAATTTTTCATAATGAAAAAGAAATGTTAGTTAAGTAAAGTTAAGTAAACAGTAGTTGAATAATATAATACGAGTGATGTACAGCAACAAAAGAACAACATAATTTAATAATTGAGATATTTAATTCATGACAACCAGTGGGGTTACTTTTTACTTGATTAATAAGTTTAGCAACAACTGAAGTTTTAGTGCTGTAAAAGGAAACCGTAGTTTATGTTGTCAGAAGCGTTTTATGAAGAGGGCTTAACATTTAACTACTTTAATTCTTTCCGTATACCCTTATAGGACATGCATACCCAAGGTAGGGTTGTTTTCTTATTTATACAATTTCACTTTGATTGGCTAACCGTAAAGGGCTCGTCTCCAGCGTTTATTTTGTAGACGCGTCACACATGTTTGCTTTCGGTTTGTCTAGTAAACATTCAATCCTTTTAACTAGCACCTAATGGAACATTTTCATCAAAGTGACCTGATGGCTACTTACTGATGACTTCTAAGCTTCAGTGATTTCATTCTTCTTTTTGTGGAAGTATCATTGTTGATTCCTGTGCAATTTTCTGTACCCTTATTTTTTTTCATTGGCTAATTGCTAATTTTTCTCTGCCCTTGCGGGCTCAGATGGTCATGGTTATAAACCATGCCATCCATGTGGAAGTTTTCGACGTCTCCGTTCAACCTTATTTATATTTCGATTATATTTCCTCGATTTAAATTTGTACTAGCTTAGTTTCAAAATTGAAAAAAGAAGACCTTACCTCCTTAGCTACGCCCAAGTCCACTTACTAAGTTTAGCGGGTTAAGAATGAGTCTTATTGTTAAGTAAGTTATGAAGTAAAACCCAATAGTCACTTTTCAACAAAAAAATCCCAACTTGAGAAGATTTAACAGGAATCAACAACGCCTATCAGTAACGACTCGAGCTACAAATAACACTCCGACTAAATCAAAGATGAGCTTTGTAGAACCAGACAGCAATGAAAACAGAGATGTCTTCAAGTAAAAAATGAAACCATCTGCCGGTATGCCGTCAAACAATCGTATAGTGTTATGGCCAGTGCTTTCTTGCACTCAGCCGACGATGTATATGTGATGTTTGCTGAGAAGAGATCTAATTCTCTTCCAATTTTCTATTTCCGTATCTCCAGCACAGGCTAGCTTAAAGGGTATCCCTATATCTCGACAATAGCATAATTCTAGTCCTGTTTGTTTCATGTAAGAAAAGTCAATAAACTTGAAATAGAAAACAGTAAAATGATTTTGGATGGCTTTGTTTCTAGTTTGTTGGAGAACCAAATTAAATTAAATGAATCGATAATGTTAGTACGTACTTTAGTTTTTCATCAGATTTTGAATACGAAAAGGCGACCAACATAAAGCAATAAAACGTTTTCCTCAAAATAAAGAAACGAAAAATTACATTTGAGTAATGAAACAAACCTTGTAGTATACCACAAAGAGAAAGACCGTGCACTTTTAGTTTTGCGTCAAAAGCAAACCACCATTCATGGCCAGAAAGCAGACCAGAACTCTCGACAAGTGTAAACACTCGAAACGATGAAGATGATGGTGGCGAAATTACGTTTTTGTAATGAGAAATAATCTCGTGCACTGTAAAAGTACAACGCTCTGTTAGTCAACAAACTTTATTTTCTTTTGTTGATTTCGTCTTATAACCTAGGGGTTCATATTTTGTCCATAAAAAGTTTTCAGTATCGAAAAATGCGCAGAAAATGATGAGGAGCAGTTTGAATCAAATAACAGAGTGCTTTATTCAATAAAATGGTCGTAATAACATCCACAGCTGTAATAAAACATTATATTAAGTGTCTCACAAATCTATTTTATTATCAATCTATAAAATACTTCCCTTACACTGTAATAACTTGTAACAATGTAAAGGAACACCGCCGTTAGTTATAACCGTCTCACCTAATCTCCTCCGTTTTCCTAACAAAATTGTGTTAAAACAATAGGCTTTCAGAAAATTGTCTAACTCCGATATAATTGTGTTACAAGAATTGTTCTTAGCAGGCTGTGCCTCAAGTTCAACTTCGCTTTCAATTAAATGTTGCGAGATTAATAAAATTGTTTCAGCCAAGTAGTATTTACGCACGATATATAAACAAGCAAACCAGAGTAAACCTCTCTCCTGCTCCTTCTCTTCTTTCACATCCGAAATTTCGTTCGACTGCAGACTATTGGGGACCTTATCAGAAAAGTAGCAGGGGAATAACGGCTGGAAAAACAAAGAAATGCTGACTACTGATTGAAGAGCTTAGGCTGCCTTCCTCCCATTTAATTAAATCATAGAGTATTTGCTTTGATATAAAATCAGTAGACTTCGACAATTTAATTAGTGAAATATCTTTGCTCCAGGTTACGCTTCAGGTTCTGCGGTTCCCGTATAGATTTCCTTCGTGTTACGTGATATAAAAAGGTCTAATCTAAATAATAATTTAAAGCACAATTCCAGGAATTCCAACTCGAGTGTTAAGTGCAAAATCTTTCGATGTCAGCTAGAAGGTTAGGTTTAGTAACAAACTTTAAAGAGCTTCCAACACTTTGTAGGTAACTCGAAACAAAACCTTCATGTCACAACTTCTAACAAAGGATAACGAATTTAACGAATGTGCTTTGCGGAAAAGTTTTGAATATGTTTCAAACACATATATTCAAGATTTATTTCTTAGATATCGTATTTTGTTGCAAGTTGGCTTTGGTATTAAATTTCTTTGCTTCTAACGCGTTTTACCGTTACATTTTAAAAGAATCCTCTGGAGAACACATTGATTTTGTGAAATTCTATTATTATGTCATAATTGATTAAATTTCAAAACTTATCGAGACCGGCATATGGAATTTTTCAAGAAAAAATAACTCGAATAATAACAGAACTGAATTAAAGAACGCAAGGCTTGCAAAACACTTTTTCAGCATCTTAAAAACAATATCAGGAAGATGTTTAGCTCCACTTTCAATTTGAAACTAAAACTGCCTCCGCTTTCTGCACTTCTACAGGGTATCCCTTGGCATGAATTCGATATTTCAGTAATGCACAGTTTAGATCTTTACAAGTTTGAAATAAACAGCGAATTTTGGTTATTCTCAATGTTGAAGGAGTTATGGACAATTCTAGCTGCAGACTAAAATGTACAACGCAATTCTACTTATCAAAATTTTCAATTGCATTGGCAAAAAGTTGTGTTTCAAAAAGCCTACGTCGACAAGGTTTCGTCGATTTAAATTGAACGTGCTATATCAAGCCGCTTACACGGTTAGCATGCATAGTCGTTTAAATCGACGAAACCTTGCCGACACAGACCGATTTAAAAAGCCAATTAAAAATGAAATGGATTTAAACCACCGTGCATGCTAACTCCGTACATAAAAGCAAACAAGCAAGATCGTTGTTATGTCCGAATCGGTCAAAACCTTTCCAGGACATTCACGCCCTTTGCAGGGGTCCCTCAAGAGTCGATTCTCTCACCAATTCTATACACACTGTATTGCTACGACATTCCCCTACTTCAACACCCCAACGTCTGCATGGTCCAATACGCGGATGACACCGCACTCTGGCCATCGGTGCTAGGATCCTTTCCCGGCTTCGACGGTGGAGAATCAAACCCAACTCAGCCACAACTCAAACCATTCTTTTTCGCCACAAAAACCTTACTCAAACCAGACAATATCCGGCTGCACCTCCGGAATTCTCCACTCGAGCTCTCTCCCACCATTAAATACCTTGGAGTTACGTTTTTTCTACCCTCAATTGGTTGGAGAAGATGTGGCACTGTCTTAAATTAGTTCAGCAGCGCAGTGCTCTCCTCTCCAAGCTCCGTGGTGGCATTTCAGGCTGCCACCCCCACACTCTTCTTCAAACATTTATCAGACCAATCTTAGACTACAGATTTACCTGTTTCTTCACAGCCCCCAACCATCTCATCAATCGTCTTTGGACCAAGGAGAGGGTAGTCTGCAGGAAGATTCTTGGCTTGGACCGTTTTCACACCCCAGTGAAATTCCCTGTTAGATTTCTCCAAAACACACAGAACCTCCCTCCTGACCTACAGGAGCTCTTGGATTCTACTCCATTAGCCTATCGATAATTCCAATTCTCTAACCCACAATCAACTGCCACCACCCACTCAACAAACTCAACCCAACCCAACACCAACCCCGGTTCTGAACGGATCCGTTTCTTTTTTTCCTCGCCTCTTCGTCGCCATTGATCACCACACTCCAGCAAGATGGACCGCATCTCAACCTCCACAGGACCAAAACATCGAATTCATAACCTTGCGCGGGCGCTGTTCCTCCTTCTCCGGAACCCTTGCCTGCGTTGCCGCACCAACCATCAAAATACCGATCCATGCGAGCATTGCGTTCAGTTCCCAAAATTCAACTTCATCTTCAAGGGCTGGAGAGAAGCTAAACAGCTTCTAAAGCCGCGCTTAGCGCACATAGCGATGATTTCTTCTTCTTCTTTTTCATTGTTATAAACGTTTTGCTGTTCTTCGGCCATAACAGAAAGAATTCGGTTTGGGGAGTGTGCGACGTTTGTCATGTGTTATGTTGTGATGTTGCCTAAACGCGATGTATGTTCTAGTAGATGTGATGTGACGATGGTAGATTGGGAGTGACGTGTTGGCGGTCCCTTGTTGATGGTGGTTGGTGTAGAGAAGGATTTTGTGTGGCTGGCGTCGTGTTACTTATGCTGTATTGTGATGTATTGTGTATGTGATGTGATGCTTCGTGGAAAATACTTGTCACTTGTCTTCATTAGGGAAAACGCAGCAAAACCCTAGCGAGATCAGTCGTGGCCGTAAAAAATGAATAAAAGAGGGAAAAGATGGACCCTTGACGAAAGCCGGTTCGCGATGTGTCTACTCTGAATAAAGCCTGGTACACTACGATGTTAGCTGCTTATTATCCAGACCAAAAAGCGGGAGCTTAAAGAGAAGCCTCTCCTACCAGACTTTGTCAAAGACCCCTTTAATGTCGAAGAACGTAGCTGTTACGCAACGCAAGTTAAAGACTACCGAGACGTCGCCGTCGGTGCGGAGTTGTATCTGCCAATAGGGAATCCGGACTAATGCTCTGGAAGGAGATCGTGGGCGTTTAGGTGTGCTATTTGTCAATATTCTCTCTTATCTAGAACGTTAAGAGAGGTAGATAGGCCGGTAAGATATTGTGTTGGTACGTGATGGATCATAACCACCTTTGCCTCCTTCCAAATGGAGGCGCAGTATCCGCAACGACAGTTATGTACATATTAGGGTGAGAAAAACTGTCCTTGTCCAGGGAATCAGAATGAGATGGGATTCCTGGGTACTTTTCTGTCTTGTCAAGACTTTCAGTTTGTGCTAAAAGCGAGCGGTCAACGGTCTTCCTTTATACGGGTCACAAGCCGGTAGATGATTGCGTTGAGTCGGCTCCACAGTGTTTACATCACAGGATCGTGGCTGCAGACATATTCTTTGTACATTTAAATTTGGATTGAGCCAGATCCTTATCTTTGGATTTCGCAAAACGTCGCAGAGAGCGTCCCATCTAATGACATTACGCTCGTCCGAAAACATTACGCTTGCACGATTATATTTGTTTGGTTCATGTCACGGCCTTCAGCACCTGCAGGCCAATAACACAGTCGACATGATTTCGCAGAAGAAAACGGATCGAGATCGACGGTTCTCTCGAGACGGAAACTTGGACGGCTTCTTAAATTACCGTGGTGACATGCAATGGACTGTGGCTTCGATGTCTTCGACTCTTTCTCTTGTGAAAAATTGTTTTCTACGTGGAACTGGAACTCTTTCCAACGGACATTGTTCCCGTCCTTGATGGTGCGAGGAGCGTTCTGGAAAATTTGGACTTGAAGTACAGCTACTCAGATATATGGGGCGTTCGTTGGGAATCCGGAACAGAAGGAGATTGCTAGCTGTTGGCCCTTCGGGCCGTATTCCAGTCGTTGAAATTAAAATTCAGAAAAAGTAGACTGAAATGGGTCTTGGAGCGGGATACCAATAGAAAAGATGTGTACGGGAACGTTAGTCGGCAGGTAGATGATGGCGGCGGTTGAAGGATCTGCAAATCGCTGGTGAACGGCAAGGGCCACTTCGGCTTGCCAAACCCAGAGAAGGACAGAAAGTGAGACTTTTTAAGAAAGGGTCTTAGCTGCGATTAGTGAGGACTAAATTCTCCACTAGTGGGCGTTTGTTGCACCAGCCGTCCAGATTGACAGTTTCAAGACGCACATCCTGAGACATTTTGAACAGTTAATTGTGAGAATTATAAGGTGGGTTTGTTAGGAGTGAGGTTTAGGAAAAGGATACGTAGTAGAGTAGGATATTTCGACTCGAATGGTGATGATAAGGAACAGGGCTTTATGGATGTGGTCACGCTGGTTTGGGAAGAGTTCGCTAGCGGATTTCAAGAGAGCAGCCGCTTCGGAGACAACAGGAGAGGAGGTGTGATCGGGACATAGCGGATAAAAAGCGACGGGGAACGACTCGACCGGATATGTGTGGCTGAGCATCCAGATGCCTTTGGGCAGGAGCTCTTCAAGTGAAACTTTGCATATGGTGATCAGGGGCAAGAGCGTCGTCTCGCGGTTCGTGGTTCTGGAAAAAGAAGTTCCTTCAAGACTGACGCATGAAAAGGAGGCGGGTTTTGAGAGTCGTGGCAGATGGATGGGGAACTTCTTTCTAAAGAGGGTGGACAGGGTTGTAAGAGTAAAGACTAAATTTGCGAAGGCCTGTAATAAAGCAGGTTCTCATATTACTTCTAACAGACGGGGTTTCACTTTAGTGACGTAGAGCAAGTCCCAACATTGATTGGATGCTGGTGACGTCTTTTCTCTCTTATCCGCGTAGCTCAATTTAAATCGACGAAACCTTGTTGACGTACCCTTTTTGGCACAAGACGTTTTGTCCAGGGTTCGCGACCATTCTCAACGAATATTTATTGTAGTGGGCTACTACAATTAGAAATTTTGATAAGTAAAATTTGTGTTTCTGTTATTTTTCAGTTTACTAAGAAAAACGTCGATGATTCCTTCAATATTGTGATGACCTAAACTATACCAAAGTATCTTAAGGGGTACCCTGTATAATTCACTTATCAGACACTGCTAATTTAAGAATTTAACTGCATGCTCTACAAATACTTAATTAAAGAGAAATGGCCTCAATGTAGAGTGAAGACGAGAAGAAAACCGCCTAATGTTCAATTATTTTTAAATATCAAGAATATAATCAATCAATAGACTATAGTCTATAGCTGCGATTTTATAAGGCATGGTAAGTAATCAGAATTTGGTAATTACAAGATTTGAAAAACAAAAGAAGCTTCAGATTTTAATATTACTGATCTAATTTAATGAGAGAATAATGATTAGTTTATGAATAGTTATAGTCAGTTTCAGAATCATACAACAATCAAAAGGAACCAGTTAGATTTTGTTTTGCTAAGTACAGAATGATCTAATCTAGCATATTCTTTCAAATTCAAGATGACATCATATGTAATAATATGAAGATCGATACTTCCCGTCAACCTACGGGGAAGCAAGCCAAACATTGATTCAGTGACAGAAAGTTCTCTTTTAACTAATAATAATATAGTAGACGATATGCACTAATTGTGTACGACTCGAGGTGTATCAAAGGTATATTCAACTATTTCGCATTATTACGTTATTGTAAAATCTGTAATTATTGTATAAAACCACATCTGCTAACTAATACCGACGTTAAAGCTGTATCGACATCTGTTGGTTTCCAATTATTTCAGTAGTGCAGTTTCCATCTCCCACACAAAATACTATTAAAGTTCCTGTTCATAATTATTGCTTTACAATGTATATAGAAGCTTATTTAAACAAGCCATTTTGTCGGGTAATTGTATCCCGTTGCACAGGTAACGTTAAATACGTCCTAGTATAAACAACCTTACCATAATTTACATTTTGAAACTGGATTTCCAGGTGAGCATATACAAGAGAACTGCATCAACGTTACCTCAAACTGCAGCCTTGCAAGCTCCGCAGATATCTCTGAAACGTAAACACTGCTGTTTGTTTCTTGCTTTATTGTTTAATAATGTCTCTCTGCATTCGCTCTAGTACTATTTGAATAAGATCTAATGTATACGTAATAGTTAGTTAATTGTTTTGCTGAATGAGGTAGTATTTAGATGTATTGTTAAGTTTTTACATTTATGTCGTCTCATGACGATGTCTAATGGATTCTAAGTATCGCAAGAAATTGAATTTTAGGGATAGAAAAGTGCACGTCTGTCACGTACTACGTCATCCATATTTATCATCTTTATTCGCTTACATTCCTATTCCATTATCGTTCCACGAACATAATCGTAAATATTTCATTTCTAATGCTAAGAGGCTGCACGTATGTAGACCGGGACATAACATTATTGTTTTAAAATCCCCCGTTTCCTCTTCCTGCTGCAGCAGTTGCCAACGCGTGTGTGGAGCTGATAGCGATTGCGTGACACTGCAGAATGTGTGGAGTGTGTGTCTGGATGTGTGTATGTAGGGGCGCCGCCGTTTCAATTGTCAAAATTACTTTGCAATACGTGTACATTCGAGGCGCACGAAACGCAGGCTCCTTTGATTTTAGTTTTGTATCGTTTCAGAAAGGAACGAATCGATTTCGATTTCATAACGTTGGGAATTCACAATAAACAATCCTCACCGGCTGTATAAGGGTAGATGAAGAGAAAGCCTAGGGGAGAAATTACGCTGTAGGTACTCCAAAGGCAATGACGCACTCTGCTAATGAGATTTCAATTCTTTCTTTTGCTGCGGAATAATGTATGACCACCACACGAACTTAATTTAAGGGGAAATGAGTGAATTTGTTCCTTTTGTCTGACGTCTAACTAAAGTCTAAAGGCGAAAGAGCTTTTCCCTCGGCCGCCGCCGCCGCCGTTGCTCCTTCTTCCTGTTTGCTTCGTTTATTTATATACATCACATGCCAGAAACACCGCAGTCATTTTAATTTATCTTCCCTTCTAATAAAGTACAAGTGGTTCCACAATGCATACGCGATGAGGCGATTGTGCCTTCTGCGACCTAATGAAAAATAGTTGAAATATGACTTGTATGAGACTTGATGGACGGAAAACGAGTTATGAATACTGACGTTACTTCCTAAGACTCCTCCGTTGTCGCAGTGCGTGTTTTGCATGTCATTGTGTTTCCCTAAGTCGCGTCGTACATCATGCTTTTGAGGCTGGCTTACCATGTTAATACGAAGCTTGATGAATTCACTTGGTTATACAACGGCATCTTAGGAATTATGCGACAAAACATCTAAGTAGGTATTCAAACTATCTCTAGCCACTTGATAGAAATACATGATTCGAGACAACCGATATTATAACTTGCACAAAACATTAGAGCACAGGCATTACGTTGTTGCTTTTTTTAGGAGTTTCCTTTAAGATTCTGTACTGTAACAAATGACAATAAATATTTTTTCGGAGAATTTAATTAAATGCTATAAAACTTCATTAAGTTCTTTTAGATTTTTTTTAGATTAGAAGCCCATCAAGTGTAACAAAATAAAGCAACGATACTACATTCATTAATGTTTGTCGTGTATAGTAATCACTTTCTATTTTCATTCTTTACTCATTTGAATAATTTCTGTAAATTTTGATGATTTTCAGAGTTGATCAAAAATCATCAGAAATGTTTCATCCTGACAAACCACCATTTGATGTATTTATTATTGTGCCTAATTAGAGTAACATACTAATAACTGAAGTTTAGGAATTTTGCTTAAATTTCGACGGTCTTCAACGATGTCTTGAAATAAAAACGCAATCTTTATTAACACAAGTCGAAGATTCGAGTCAAAATCTGTAAAGATCGTAACTGCTCTTACAGAATAGCAAAACAAACCATTTTTACTTTTGAACTTTTTGCGTTGATGAGACCGAACAAGATCAGTTGTTTTGAAGTCTGTTTCTTTACTAAGGATACTATGTATTTCCGTCTTCAGGTTAGTAGGCCAATCGCTTAAAAGCCGAATCTAAAAATGACAGAACGAATTTTAGTATAAAGTTCAAGATTTCAAGACTGAAAACATGTAATCTATCTGTTGGATCACGGTCATCTTCAGTATACGCGAATCTCTTCCAAATGTCTAAGAAGATGATTCTGGGTGGTTTTCAAATTTAAATTATTATCCCGCATAACAAGTTAATATATGTATTAGTCATCAAATTAGTTCCAAGTATTATCAAGAAAATTTAAAAAAATCACATTGTGTTTCTCAGATATTCCTTGTTTTTCGTGTAGAAATCCTATTTTTATCGAACAATTGTAATAAAAATCCTAATTTGAATTAAAAAATGTAAGAAAAATTAAAAACCGTCGATTATACTTTTAAATCAACTTTGCAGTTTAAGTCGATCCTGCTCGTTTGAATTTCCATAAAAGATGTACTTTCTGTCATTGATTCAGTTTGACATTCATTCTACCGCTAAAGAATAGCTATTTTGAGGTAAGATTGCAATTTCTCATCAAATTATTACCTGGTGTTACAAAATATTTGATTTTTTGCTGTAGGAGAATATGTCCTGTTTTGATTCTCCCGTATTTGTTTGGTCTTGTTTCAATAATTTCCAGTTCTTGTGGAAGGATATCTTGAATCATTATCCTTTAAATGAATGTCGATTCTTTCATTCAACTATTAGATTTTCTATCAGAAATTACACTAATGAGAAATAAAATGAACCTTGGAGTATCCAGCGTCGAGAAGTCGAAATGTCTTTTCAAAATAAGTCACTCAACAATTTATTAAAAATTGTCATGGGAACATTATAGAAAAACCTTACGACTTTGGATCTTCAAACAGCCCCTCTTGTCCTATCTGCAATTTCTTCGAGGTCTCGAATCTAATGTTAACTAGGTCTAGTTAACATTAGATTATACATTTTTGGCGTACCGGAAGCGAAATATTCAAGGACAATAGACACCATGTAATAATAATCGCGACCAGAGCAAATGTACGTTGTGATATGCTGTTCAGGTGAGAAGATGCTACACAGAAATGTTAAAATTCATTTTTAAATCTTAGATTCTCCATTACCTTTCACGTTTGGCAATTAGTGTACTAAGTTCGAAAACCTTACGGTCTAACAAATATTAATTACTAAAGGGCTTGCTTTGTAAGACCAACCTTTAAACAAAATCAATATTTATACATCCTTATGCACGAATGGCTAAAATCATCACAAATAAAACAAGCGAATATAAATGCGACAAATTACAAACGAGGTAAATAAATGAAAACTGGATTAACCGTCTCTGAAAAAAAAACAAAGTATGGTTTGTACAGGATTTCTGATGTTTACCGAAATTTTAAGAGGCCTGTTAATATTAATAACGCTACGCTGTAACTCGCTAAGTAGAATTACATACAACCTTACTTAAAAATTAATGCTGGTCTGCGTCCATTAGGAGTGACATCATTTCTTTTAATTTTGCTTTTGGGCTTATATTTACTCCTTTAACCCTTTTCAAACACGAAAAGCGGCTTTGTAAATGAAAATTCTCTCGCATAATTCAATATGCAAAGTAAATTTTACAGCAGCGAAACGAGAAGGAACGGGAATTCCTTACAACCATTAGTAAACGTTTCATATGATCGTTAAAAAGGATGTTGTTGCTAAAATGTTGAAAAGGAAGGGGGGATGGAAGAAGAGAAAAAAAAACTTGTGTCCAAATTCGCACGATATGCCAACGCTTACATGTCGAAAGCATTTCCTAGTACACACAAAGACGAGAAATTGTCACCTTTGTGTGCTTTAACGTAACCGTACCCTCTTTTTCGAAATCTTGAAGCAAACTTTACTAGTCGTACGAATTCCCAGTGCGATCGTAATTCTCCCGTCTCGCGCCCGACGTCCTGAGGGACGCATGGGCTACTAATGCGGCAGCCAAGGTAAAGACCCCTTACATAATGCGTCCTATATATGCACTAGAACCCTAGAGGAAGTTGTGTTATTTGAGGAACGTGCTCGCAAAACTCGGTTTAAGACGCCATTGTTTTCAAGGGCACGAGCTTTAGTGACGTCGTTGGGTGCGAAATTGATTTTTTTCCTTTATTGTGATTTGCTCCTACTATATACATTTTCCAATAAATGACGGATGTCTGTTCAGACATTAATACGACTAGATCCGTCTAGGGATGATGGGGAAAAATTTAAAGATACCAGTAAAACATTATAAGACATAAATTTAAAAGATAAAGTTAGAAAGATTTACGTTCCACGGATATTATGTTCAACTTTTATTTTTACATGATATTTGATATTTATGAAATACGATCTGCATATATGATAAATGCAAAAGGATATATTTATATTAGTTTCGCCATTTTGTCTGGCTAGTGATTCAGAAACACGTACAAAAAAGAACGAAATCCTCCCAAGTCTTAAAAGAAGTAATGAAAAGCGTCTGCCGCTGATAAAACAGACAGCAGCAAAATATCTGATTAACACATGGACGTTCTGTTTTCTTCTTTTTTTCCAAATTACCATTTAAAAAGAGCGTACTACGTAAAAGCCAATTCCTACAGTCAAAGTGAATTTAAAACATCTCTTTCTCTTTTGAAAGAATAAAAGGAAACAGATGCGATGTATTTACGATACACTTAGGGAAACAAAACTTTAAAAGTATATTTCCATTGCATATAATATGGATGGATATTAAAGAAGATAGCGAGCAGCAGCAAGGTGCTAAGATAAAACGATGCTGTTTGCTATTTATATAAAGTTTAAGGTGCTCCTTGTAATGTCGGTATAATAATAATTACAACACTGGTAATGGTTGTTACAGTTTAATTATTCAGCAATGTTTAGAGCAATTTCGATGCCGAAGCGCAACGTATGAAAACATGTTACCTAACGTCTTGCCTAGTCGCCGTTAATTAATGACTACCATTAAATTAATAACACGCTTTTACGTAATCAAGAGAACGTTGGATTAAACGTTGCATACACAGCACGAGGGTGTGTTACACATAGCAATACTACAAGACAAGGAAACATGAATGGTAACGACAATCCGTCTGTCTCTCAACCATAACACATCCTAATAATTGAACTTCATAACAATTAAGAAAATTATATGGCGGAGATGAGACGGTTTAATATGACATTTTGGAATATTTGAGAAGATTAAATTGTTTCAAATTTAAGCAACTACATTATGAGTTTTGGATTAAATAAAGGGGGAGTTCAACTACTATAAAAAGGAATCATTTACCAACTTAAATTTCTCTTTTGATTTTTGTTTGTATTGTAAATCTATTTAGTAAAATGAAAATTCTCAAAACATTTTGGAGATTAGCATTATAAAAGCATGCCAAAACATAAATAATATATTATGCCAGAGATGGCGTCTCTGACGGTTCTGTATTGGGCCTATACTATTCTTTGTCCAATTTATGATACAAAACATTTAGATAAAACGAAGAGAAGGACAAGGCAAAAAAAGTACCCGGACTGAACAAAACGGATTTCTCAAATATGCAACTTGGAACGCAAGAAGTTCGAATGGAAATGAGGTAGAGCTGGTAGAAGAGATGTAGAAGATAGGAGTACCTGTATTTGGTGTGAAAAAAACCAAAAAGAACAGGTAAGGCTGTGAACGAATCCATGACGATTCCGTCCTTATTGATTCAGGTGTTCCGCATGAACACACGACTAGAGCCTAGTTCATAAAACATGCTCACATTGTAAGAGACTGGACATACGTAAAAGAAAGGATCCTGACCGTAACTGTACAAGAAAGAAACCCAACTTGTAGCATATGGTCCAAATTAGGATGAGCAGGCTGATGCCAAAGACCTCTTTTATGAGAACTCTTCAGAACACTTTTGAGGCAATAAGAGAGGATGTTGGCCGTGATCCCAGAGGATACCCCAATGTCACAGAAAACCTCACCAGAATAACAATAGTAAGCGTCTGCTCCAATTATGTCTTGCAAATGGGTTGGTAATATTAAACTCGAGGTTCCCCCATAAAAGTATACACAAAATTAGAGAGTTGAGTCAGACAGAAATGAGAAGTCAATAATAGACAGACATGCAGCTTTGTTAGGGACGATCGTATTCTACAAGGTGCGGAAATTAGCAGCGATCACCACCTGCTTGTGGCAACACGGATAGCAGATCGAAATCTGAAAAAAAGTTCAAAACTAAAGAAAGAAAAAGTTTGCTCTTGTAAATTGAAAGGAGATGAAACACACAGAACTTGATAAATTTCTGGTTATACATAAAGCTGCAGAAATACCAGGTTGGGAGTAGGAGATGAACCTAGAAACTGCCTGGGAGAATTTTAAAGAAGTTCAAGGCCAAAGAAACAAAAAGTTTGCTCTTATAAATTGAAAGAGGATGAAACACACAGAACTTTATCAATCTCTGGTTACACAGAAAGCGGCAGAAATATCAGGTTGGGAGCAGGAGATAGACCTAGTTAGAAACTGCCTGGGAGAATTTTGAAGAGGTAATTAGAGGTATACGGGAGCGTGCCTATTGGTAGAATGAAAAGCAAAACAACACGGTGGTTGACAGAAGAGCTGAAATCGGAGGCGGCCGCAAAGAAGGAAATACGAAAGACACATTTCCAGCAAAAACAACAAAAAGCTATAACACCTACAAACTACAAAGGAATAAAGTAAAAGAGAAAGTGAAGGCTGCAAAGCAGAAGTCTTGAGAAGAGTTTGGACGATTTTTAGAGGAGAACGCAACAAACAAGCAACAAATGATGACTGCCCACTTAAATTTATTAAAGATAGCAATGAAGATATTCTTACTAAAATCGACCGAAAGCATGGAGAGGTGTCGCGAATATTTCTCTGAATTTCTGAATGGGAAAAGCGAGTCCCAGATTGAAGAGGAAAACGAACAGGGGAACAATCAGAGAATGCAAGAATGGAGCCTCTAAGCCTTGATGAGCTTCTACAGGCGATATTGAGAATAAATCTGGGATGAATTAACTCCCGAGATGGTCAAATTTATGGGAGCAAGGAGAGAAATAATTCCCCATAGTTTGTGTGTTTGCCTGGAAGACTTGCACTATCCCCAAGATTAGGAGCTGTTTGTTATAGTTCACCTGTTCAAGAAGGACGATAACAGGATGTGTAAAAATCATCGTGGTATATTCTTACTTAGAGTCCCGGTAAGATTTCCGGAAGAATACTAGAAACAAAATTACGGGCCCATGTAGAAGAGAGACTGGAAGAAGCGCAGTATGGTTTTAGACCAAACAGGGGGATCCAAAAAGCTATTTTCGTTGTGAGGCAGGCGCCAAAGAAGGCCGCCGAGTATGGAGAGGATTTGCACCTCTGCTTCATTGACATAGAAAAATCTGGAACGCTCTGGATATATTTGATGTTAAACGAACCCTAACCACAAGGGTGAAGAGCTTTCGCAAAGAATATAG
>VTPC01091280.1:149427-192630 GCA_011009095.1 Ignelater luminosus
GGGGCAGAATTCTGGAAAAAAATATAGTAGGAACTGGGGAATTCTTGAATAAGCCTTTTTTTATTTTTAATTGAATAAAAATCGTAAGAGGAAAAAATTCACAAACAAATTATATAACGCTAGCACATAACATTGTTTTAAAATTAAAATTTATGCGTTCGACACATGCAAAAGGTAAGTTGGTAAATTAATTTTGTTTTGAATCTCTTTCGTTCTACCTAACAATGATTTATATTTAATTGCCGGATTAAAATCGTGTGTGGGTTTAGTGTATTCGTACGTACATTCGGTTTTGATTATATTCAAATTTAATAATGACGTAAAACAAAAAGACAAATATTTTGAACTGATTAATTTAACGAGTCGTGCGGTTACAAAGTAGGTCCATGAACTTTAAGATAGAGCGAGCGAGAAAACCTGTAGAATTGTTGCCGGAAGTTAATTAGAAGCGCTTAAATATTCAGTTACACCAATTTTAATTGTTAATTGTTAATTACCTTTTTATGAAACCAAAGAAGGAGCAACGGGAACCTTCAATTAATTCGGTGCGTTCCAACGCTCCTTCCTTCTTCTTCATATCAACTCATCAGTCAAGAAAGAGAATGAGAAAGAAAAAAAAATGTTAAGGATTCTCCAGGCGCGACGCCAGAGTTATTCGATTGTCGACGCTTTATTGACAATGAAAGGCAAAAAATATTGCATTTTTATCTGTCATTCGTTGTCGATCTAAATAAATTTTATTGATACTATAAGTCCGGACGTGTGAGTGTGGGTGCTCCATCACCTTGACAAGCCACGCGTTAGACAGGCCCGTGTTCAGTAAAGATGGGGGGGACCAACTGCACGTGTATTTCACCCACAATAGCACCCCCCGTTCTTATTACTCACGCCATACTTACTTCTTGGAAATAGGGGCTCGTTGAATAATAACCCTGCATGTGGTTAGATGGCGCTTTCCCTGCTCACATTAATCTATATTACCGGATAAAACTTTCCTTGGATTTACACTTTCTAGATAAAACCACACACACACATATGTTGAATTTTACTTTTTTAAAAATAAAACAGGCGAGAATTTCATAATTTAGTTTCGAGTCGATGGAAATTCGAGAAAGGCTAAGAATCCCATCCCCAAGCTACAAAAAACACAATTTTCTCCAACTAAATTAATTTACCCCTCATTACATTCCAGTACCTTTAAAGTATGCCTCATTGTGTTGTATATTGTAGGTATATCGGTTTACTCCCAAGTTGCGTGAACACTTGCAATGCATCTTGGTGATAAACCGCTTTCTCTTTACAGCCCAGCCTAACCCGATGTTACCCTTACATAAATTATCCGTCCCGGTAGTTCCGTAGACGTTTATATATTTTTTACGGTTGTTAGGGTTATTTGCTGTGACATATTCAAGTACTACAAACGAATATCTCGGATGCCAATAGTCTGGATTATCCGAATGGGAGAAGAATTATATGTAAATACAAGAGCGAAATGTGAAAAGCGAATTATTACCACAAATACAACCGACACATGTATTTTCTAAGTGGGTGAAATGTGAAGCGAATAAGGAATTCTATTTGAGTTTTATTATGACGTGCGTAACGAGCTGTTATATGGAATGGAAACCAATGGATGGCTGTTGGATGTTCTATGCAAATCAAAACCGGCATACAAAATATAAAGAAAGCAAAGAAAAACCGTGGAAAAATAAAAAATCTCCCGTTTAGCTACCCGAATTCTTTATAACTCATTTTCCCCCCCGGCAAGCATTGCATTTTATCATGCACAAAAGAACAAGAATGATCATCTACCAAACTAAACAGCAATGCATTACGCTCGAAAAACAGTAAAGTATAAACCTTTGTGCTAGAAAGATTTTCTTTGCAGCTTGTAGCCCTCAGATCGTGTGTTTTTTTTTTAACTAAGGATGTTACCCCGTTGCTGGCTAATCCTTTAGATTTATGGTTATCTTGTCATTCCGAATAGATATTGCAGTAAATCGTCTAACTTGATAAAGGGATTCTCATCTTAAAAAAAAGGAAAACCATTTTCGTCTAGAATTTTACGCCTAATGTCACATTAGGGTTTTTTCTCTATGCTTTTTGGTAGATAAGTTTTTATTGAATTGTAACCACTATAATGTATCATTCGACACAGTTTAAGGGAATACACTAAATAAAGATGATTCCTTTTAAGTGATTGCTTTTCGAATTACAAGATTGGAGAGCGGTTCAAAAATGAAAAGCATGACAGAAACATAGAACACGAAACTTCCAGGCGGAAGTCGTGTGTTTTCACATGAACTCTCACATAAAATGCTATTTACCGATACGAAAACACATTTTTGTAAGGCTTCTCACCAGTGCGAATCACACATTTGTGAAAGCTTCTTTAAATTGCTTCAGGATAATTATAAACGTAAATCAATTTATTAACATGAATAATATGAAAGAATAAAATATAACATTTAAAACAGATTCCCTTAGCAAGTTTCATAAAAGCACATAGTAATCAATTCAAATATTTTTTTAAAAACAAAATGTTTTATATATAAAAAACAATTTTTACACACTTCTGGTTTGTTTGTCGAAATCGATTCATAATTTCTTAGATTTGTCCTGGAAGGTTTCTCTTTCATGCTTGTAAGAAATCGTCTTCAACAGAAACAAAAATTGGATTAACTTTCGTTTCTCGAAATAATCAGAATCAAATCATTAATATAAAGTAATAATATTACAGCAAAATAAAAAAGATTTAGAATTTTTCTTTCTGCCAATAAAAATTGGCTCTAAATAGATTTCTCTTGCAAGTTTGGGATTCTAAAGCAGCTCAAAATATTCGATCCTGATCTGTATCTACCATACAAACCAGACCAAACGAACACAAACAAAGAATTAAAGAACTGCGATTCTCTACACTTAACTTTGCTATAACTTCTTCTAGATGTAACAAAAGTCGCGATTGCAAATTTATCTCCGCACTCAGAATTTGGATAACAATTTCTTTCTTTCCTCTTTGCAAAATTGTTTAGCATGGATGTCTTTTTGGTATAGTCTGAGTGTTACTCGAATAAGCCTTTCTATATTTAATTGTTCTAGATTTAGTCATGCCTTGCACAACTTTAGAAGCGTCTGTTCTTCCCTCAGCTCTTAACTTCATTTGAGCAGCATAACTCCTCGCTGCTTGTATTAGTGCGAAGATGTTCAGTCTTACCCCTTTTGCTTCGTTCGCGTGATTCCTTAAAACTCTTTCTCGGACGTTCTAGATCTTATCAACTCCCGTAACAGTTTGTCATTCGTCCTCATAGAATTATTTAAATTTCCTAAAATCCCGCCAAGATTTCATTACTCTAAGTTGGTACGGGAGTGTCATACAATAATGTGGATGCGTACTCTCGACTTATTTAAGTTAATTTCAATAATTTATTGTTGAATTCAAAATTTGATTTGTTCATTTATTAAATTGAATTAGGAATTCTATATTTTTAAGTTTTTCTTATTTAAAATCATCCTTTGTGGGAAAATGCGAATTTTGTTGTCCTCGGGGAATCCCCGAATGAAGTGCCTTTTAACATTTTTTTGAATATTTGTTATTCTCCCGTCTAAAAACTTTATTTGTGTTTGATAATTCTTTAGAAATTCTAATTTAATTTAAAAAAGCAAAACCTCGATCCTACACCTTTGATTTTCTCTTCAGTTTAATTTCTATAATTTTAGTCAGTTCACATTTTGAAACTTGGCGGATGGGTAGATACTTTTCTTAGGTGTGGTCCTTCCGGTTTCATTTGGGAGAAGGGCACTGCGAAAGAAGTCGCACCATCAACAGGTTGGTTGCCGTATAGGTGGTAATAATTTTGTAATCAGAATTAGATTTCTTCAGCGGAGTCTGAATAAATATTATGTTAGTGAGTTTCTTCGAGTATGGTGAATCTTTATTCTAGCCTTTGAATTCTGTTGTGGTTGTTTATGACCTGGAAAAACCGAGATTATTGAATGGTTCCCCAAATGCATCCGTTTAGGGGTGGGTCCACTAATGGTTTTCGAAGTTGCTTCAAGTGAAAATCCTGTCGTTACCATTGGAAAACCAGAATAATATAAATTTCCTATTAATCTGGGTTAGAAATTCAACAGAGGTAACATCTTTCAAACCTCACAAAAATGTGGTATACAATGGTACTGAATCAACAATCAAAATCTAGTAAACAGCATTGAATGTAGATCCTCATGGGAATGTGATAAAGCCAGGAAATACATATCTGTGAGTTAAGCCTGTGTTTAGTTTTTTAAATTTGTTCATACGACAGGGTAAAACTTTTGTTGTGACATTTATTGTTTTTTTTTAATGAATTAGTGGTTATTGTTAAACTCCACTTGTTTTAACAATTAAAGAATATTCAATATTGTGGATATCCATTTGTTTTATCGACAATTAGTTGCTATCGATGACATCCACTTGTTCAATGTTTAAATATATTCAATATTATGAATATCTGTTTGTTTATTGATAATTGAGTTGTTATTATTGATGTTTATTTGTTTTTCAACCTAATTGTTAATTAAACTAGAGTAATGTCACCTTTATTTAGTGAGGATTATTTAAAATTAAAAAGGTTTTTCACTAGTGTTGAAAAGTGACCTTCCCTTTTTATTCGTTTTTGTGTTTTTGGTGTTTTTGCAATAAACATATTGATTAAATAAAACTGTATATCATTTTTTGTGTCTTATATCTTATTGATAAACACCAGGTCTGTCTTGGAATTTTGAGTTTTTCTTTCAATTTAAACAAAAAAGCTCTGGCGTCCAACGTAAATTATTATCGATATCTTTAGTCTATCCTTAGCGTTTTTGTTGGGTTTAAGATAGAAATTTAATAACAGACCTGTGGTTTATCATAGTGTCGATAGATCCCAATTTAATTTTAAAACCATCTGACATCCACGAGACATTGTGACATTATTTTAAATATCTATGAAAATTACGTGTAGATCCATCTTTTTTTGTGAACTCAATGGATTTTAATTTTTTTTAATTTAAATTTCGTTTAAGTACAAATTCATTAATTTATTCTATCGAAAAATGCACTCAATGAATTGTTTGATGTTTCTTTCGTTGTTAACAAAATCATTTCTTCGCTGTGAGAAATTTTTTTTAGGCTTCATTTATGAAATTCGATATATAATTCTATTGTTAAAACGTGCTTTATTCTAGTTTAAGATTGTTTATCGATCTCTAATATATTTTCTGCTATCACCAATTCGGGGAAATTCTTGTTTACATTCAGGTTCTGTCGCCAGAAAGAAATGCTTGCGGTGTGTCTGAATAACAGATCGCTTTAAATTAGAAAAATGACGTTTGGTACTTTTCCATTTTTAGTTTACCGTCTGTGTTTTGTTCCATGGTACAGTGTACCTCTGACTTGCGGAATTTTCTTGTGAGACGCTTTGCGTCAGGAAATTTTAAGTTTGATCGAGAGAGTCGAATTTGATCTGTCGACGAGGCCGGGCTGCCCCTTCGGGGGTCAGCCGTGCCCTGTTCACGATTCTACGTTTACCGTCTGAATTTTCTTTGGACGCGCACGTGTTTATTACAACATTAAGTTGCTATAAGTTTCTTTGTGATTGCACTTGGTGCGTTTTCTTTGTGAATCCCGGAAGAAGACTTCCTGAGGGATTAAATATATCGCCTTGCTAGGCGGATATAAAAATGAACTTGTAAGCAGAAAGTTTAAACCTACTAACTTTGTAGTTTTTGTGCTAAAAGGTTAATTGTGTCATCGTTGAAGGATTGTCTAAAGTAAGACCGTTCTGTCGTCCATGATTCGAACTCTCCTAGTCCCGATATCTTCCTTTTGTTCGTTGTTTAAATAATTATCTTGGGAACTGTCATTGTGTGTTTTGTGAGAGAACCCTGTCTTGTGCTGTATCTTCAAGATAAAAAAACAACGTAGTGAACACTAAATACCTAGTTTCAGTACGTTAAAAGAAATTTGAATCCGTTAGTGTTGTTTGGAATTTCTACGTGATAAAAAAAGCCCGGCAAATGTTGAATTGATCACAACCTGCAGCTCAGGTTCCCGGTCATCTTTCCAACGTATTTGGACGCCTTGGTGAACCTTCGATAGCATTTCAAAATAGTAAAGACCCAGGAAAAAGAATAGAATGTAAGAATTACCTTGTTTTACTTATATGCTTTGTTATGGTGTAATGTGAACTTTGTGTGCATAAGGTTAAAACTCTTTTAGAAAGATTCATTAAAATCTCATAAATTAGTTAGCTTGTATATTGAACGTTCATAGGTGATAATAGTAACCTTGTGTTTCGAAATTACATTAAAAGTAACCGTCTGTCTTGTCAGTTGTCAAGTTTCTCTTTCAAAATTATCTTTAAAAAGTGAAGTGCTCATTACAAACGTTTTATAAGTTATCTGTATACAGGGTGTTGTTCCGTAAAGGACCCATACACAGGGTGTTGGTCCACGAGAAGCTGCGTGGGCTAGCCGTTGGTTCCCTACGACCTTCAGCTTCTGACGCCCTCAATTTTGAACATCTTTTGGATTTGTCAACAGTTTTTGTGTGTGTAAGCTTTGTTTTCGTTGAGGTAAGTTAGACTTCTTTTTCAGCTTTTTCCCGTTACAACATCACATTCTTGAACTCTTTCTTTTTCTCAGAAGTATAGTTTCAGCATTTTGCCAAAAAATTCTCGGCGTATTCTAGTTTGCCATTAATTTCACTTTCATTAGATTCTTGCATTATATCAAAGAAACGATTCCGAGTCATTACTTTGACTCCTGAAGGTGCTAAAATAAATTAAAAAAACCCAACAAAATAATGCAGATCGAAATTAACGGTTTTGGAGGTAGATTTATATTAAAGCTAATAACTCAGTGATTTGGATCAAGTTGGAATTAATTTTAATGTTGAGTGATATTACAATATCTGATCTTTATCGTAAAACAAAAAACAACACCAGGAAATACCCGAAAGTATAACGAAACCTATCAAAAAGTTTGATGTCACACGAAAAAAGCACAATTCTTTGCATTATTTTTTAAAACGGTTATAAAATTTATAAATTAATAAGTTCAAAATATAGGTATTGCGACACATTAACTCAATTGTTTGATTGCAACTAAATAAACAGTCGACTTTGGGCTTATCTGACGGATACTGCAAGTGCTATAAGGAGGCAGTTTTGCTAGTGAAGATATTCCTTAACACCTTAAGATTCATAAGAAACATTTTTTGCAGCATCAATAAATTTTTACAATTTGACTTTTGGCCACTGTGTGTGCGACGCAAAGACTTGCAAATAAGGCACCTTGTCATAGGAAACGCAATCTGAAGATCTTCCTACATCTTGAACGCTGTGACAGAATTTGCTCTTTTGAGTTAATATTTTTTGGTTATTTAGTGTCCACGAGTGTTTAAGAGAAGATTTCCGGCGTTTCTTCCAACAGTCTTGCAAGGATTTTCATTTTAATAACATCATGAAAACCGATATCTATGTAATTGCCCGATTTCAAATCGTAACGTTATAATTCTGTGAATTCTAGGCGTAACCCATAGCGCCATCAATGATTTAAAAATTCGTAATTCGTAATTTTGAATTAATAATCTGTTGGTTATTTAGTACCTACGAGTGTTTAAAGTAAGTTTCCAGCGTTTTTTTCCATGATTTTCAGGCATTTAATAACATTACGAAAACCAATATCGGTGTTAGTCCCTAATTGCCTCCTTAAACCCTTAATTAAGTTTAACCAACTTTCTCTGGTCATGATATAGGAATAAAGAGCATTTATTTATTGTATTTCATAAAACATTCTGACATTTTAGAATTTACACGTTTTATACCTCGCGAACTTGTTTATTACAAGTTCCTTGTACTCTTTCAAGTTAAAAAAAAACTCAATTTTACGTCAAAAACAAATTCAATTTCATTTTCGGCATTCAACTTCAAAGCCATTGAAATCACGATTTTACTACGTAAAGCCTCGCCAAAGGTATTCACAATATACTCTCATCTCCTTTTATACAATTTTTCTGTCATAAAATGACGCCATTTATACCTGTCGGCAATGTAAAACAATTAATCGAGTTAAAACGTATGCTTAAAGCTCTACATACACACACACACACAGAGCTTTAATCACATCAAAATAATAAGTCGAGCCCCCTCTCGGATGTTCAGTGAACATCAAAGGACCTTTTAATTTACTGTAGCCATGTGAGTAGATAATGCAATAGACAGGTTTATACACACCAGTAAATATAACAAAATTATTTCATTAGTGTACAAAATTGCTACGGACTAAACAAATAGATTCGTAATAATTATTTTATTCAAATTAACATTTTAAAAATTAAAAAAGGAACCGCGACTCGAATTAAATTTCTGATTTAAATAGGAAGAATAAAAAAAAAGTAGAGAAACGCCATAAAATGCTAAAGTAGATAATTAAAGATGGAAAAAGGGTTCGGGCAAGTGAGGTTCCAGTAAAATCAGTTCCACAATTTGCCGGTATAATGCAACCCCATTGTATGTCCAAGTGAGATAAGCGCACAATCCAATGTGAAAGGTCCTGTATTCCTACACTATTATCCTAAAGGAGAATAAAGGATAAGACCGTAGTGTCACGATATGGCCATCTCTTCGAGACTACCATTTCGCACGTCTTCTCCCGGAATTTATTCGGCTCGTATAAAAGAACCGACAATTCCGAGAAAACGTTGAGGAAATATATCAGCTGTATATCTGGAAAAGCGAGGAATAATACCGCGCACATTGGCTTAAGTCCCACTAGTATGAAAGGGCCAATTTTAACTACGACAAAAAAAGATTCAGTGCGAGCGCTCGGAAAGGAAGCAGACTAATTTGGAATATTTGGGTAAATAAGGATGCCACAAATAACAGAGACAAAGGGAGCTTAAACTTGCATAAAACAATTTCTTGGGCAATGCAAAGTGCGGACTTCATTAATTAACACGTTTCCCGCGAAGGAATGAGGGTTATTGTCGTGCGTAAAGCCACTAACCATAAAGTGGGGATTAAATGTAGAGGGTGGCGCTTCTTGCTACGTCCTACTGGGGTGCGAATTCTAGACAATAATTTACAATGCACGTGGCGACGAAATTTTAAAAGTTTTCTTCTCGGCTTGTTTGCCACAATAGCTACAAATATACAATAATACACCTGGCGTAAAATGATGTACTACAATAGGAACGCGAAACAATAGCGCGGACCCAGGGGTAACAATAGACATTTTAAAGCCAGAAAGTTACTGCAAAAGTTTCGAACTATATTTTCCCTAGGAACTAATGATGTTGTATACGTGCAGTTTAAACGGATTACTCAATTGTTAACTGCAACCCTTAAATGCGCGCTTAAGACGTTCCGCTTTTGTCTTCGAAATAAAGGAGATAAACAAGATTATGTTGTCTATATTTTAACATTTAACGAGAAAAGTAATAAGCGGAGATATCCGAATTAAACCTGAGTTTCATTACGGCGGCGGACGCAAAAATTGAAAGAACGAGATGTCTTGTTAGCAATTTTATTTCCAGTCGGTCGTCTAAAATGCAGTTTGTAAAGTTCAATCTAAATCCTCTTCTACTACAGCAACCGAATTTTATACCGAGGTAATGCAACATAATGGCAGTTGTCGAGGCAATACGATGGGAATACAGAGAGACCGAGTATATTTTCGAACGAAACGAAACACTATATCATTCAATATGCAGAGTTTGGTCTTGAAAAAGCATCTGTGTGAAATTGCCAAGATTTGTCTTCACGAAAACCCCTCCAGTTATTGTCGCCCGTGCTGATTTGCTTCTTCTATTCGCTACGTGTCAGCGATAGATAGATAGCTGGTGGATCGACACAAAACTTTTTATATATTTTTTTAAATTAAATTGAATCGGGAATAAGGAAACACGCGTTTGTTTTATCATACCAAACATCCCTCGTTCTTTTTTTCTGTTTCTGTTTCCTTCAAGTAAATCGAAACTTAGGAAGACAAAAATATTACTTTTTGGTTTGACTTGGTTATTATAATTTTCTGTAATCTTAACGCAATTAATAAATAGACAAAATAAACGCTTTGTTATTAGTACTTTATTAGGAAATTACTGTCACGTCATGAAGAAAGAGGCATGCATGCAAACCCTTTTTCGTGGTGGAGTTGTGGTGCGCCCATTAATAAATAAAACCTTGAGAAGGTCAACAGGTATACAGAGAATTATTATAGAAAAATCCTTGCTGTATCTCTGTACACTTTGCTTACTTCTTTGATATATCTTGGGACTAAGTCTTTTTATAACTATTTACTATTCTTAGTTACTCGGATCTTGCCCTTTTGTTCATATTATACTTCTTAAAATTGCTAGAAATTGCTCAGTGTAGTCTCAATGTAAATTTTACTCAAGAAATAAAAAGCTTTATAACATCGGCAATTTATGTTTCTAATTATTTTTGTATTAGGGAAAATTCTTGCGTGGGCATTATTGGAATATACACCTTTCAATAAAGATTTTCTTACCGCTAGAGTTTCTTTATGACTTTTTTATAAAAATAGTAGTAAACAGTAACATTGCACATTGGTGTAAAACTCGTAAAAGAGTGTAAACAAGAAATTTACATTTAAATTGACAGCTATTAGAACTAAACAGTAAACTGCAGTTTAAGGTTTCAAATGTGTTCGATGATAAAGTTGTTAAGTTTTGCTCTAAAGAGTAGGATTATTACTGCACTGAAATTAACAATAAGTCTCTTTCTGTAGTAAACTCTTGAGGTTAGAATGGACTGCAAATTGCCAAGGATATGAGTTAGTTTTGTAAGTTTTCGATGTGATAGTTGCAATAGACTGATCTATGCCTGCAACTACATCAAAATTAAAGTGCCTGTATTCTTGTAGTTTAAAAGGAAGTATTGATTGAAATTGTTATGCAGATTTCAACATGGTAAACACCATCCAATATAAAAGTACTGTAACGCGCCACCGGTCGAATGTGCCGGAGAAGTCTCAAACTGTCCAGACGTTCCGACCGACGAATGTGCGAGAAAATACGCGAACCTTCTAGACTCATCGAGAGAAACAAGGAAACGATATATTAGCGCGAACAGTAATAGAGCCAATTAGTTCTGCGGTGAATAAGCTCGTAGTTACGAACGAAATAAATGTGTAATTAGTGATATAAATAAATTATTCTGTAGATATAGAAATAAATAAATTCAGTAAAAATAAATATTAGAAATAAATTGTAATAGACTTAGTTTAAATAAATATTAAAAATAAATAAACGTTTTATTAAAAATGTTACAGTACTTAAAAGTAAAAATCAGATATCGTTTGCTAGTGTTTAGACTGTGATTCATACAATAAAACAGCGCCAGTTCTATAAGTCAGTCAAAGCAAATCTTAAAGAATGAATTACTAATCGACACAATATGCAAAGAAAAACAATAAAACATATTGTCTGGGTAATTATGGGTGCTAAATTAAATAATTAAATATCTGTCCCTCTTCTAACCATGTGACACGTATTTTAACAACGACCAACAATCGATATTAGTTGGGGCTTCAATGCAGATTATCTAAATTATTTCCACAAAAACGAGCCCAGCAGTTAATCAATCAACCTTCAAGAGTCACATACTACATCGGCAGCAGCATTATCTTATTGATTATGTAGTAACTAACCAATCTAATACAATGCAGATTAGAGCCCCCCTCAGGTTTAAATCCAGCCGGATCTCATTTTAAAAATACATCGGGCTTTACGGACCTGTGTCGGGGGCAATCAGGCCCTTGAGGCCTATCACGTTTTTCCGGCCTATCGGACTTGTCGAGCTTATTGTGTCGGTTGCGCTTTTCAGGCCGTTATTTTCGTACTGATTTGAAGCAGATCGGACCGAGGCCTTTTTCCCACTGACTCGTGCTGAACCGCACCGGAGGATTATCCCATAGACTTGGAGAAGCGTTATTTTTGAACTCAACAGGATAAGCATTGTTTTGATGCTGAACCGAAGATAATTCTCCTACTATACCAGACCGAGAACATTCTCTTACTGAGTCAGACGAGCGTTATTTTCGTACGGACTAAGGTAGTCGTTATTTTTATACTGAAACAAAGCGAAAAAGTTTCATACTGTACCGTAGAAGGCTGCACGAGCCGGGTTTCTTGTTCAGCCCTCTTGAATCGTTCAGGGTTCTCAAACCTGTCCGGTTTCTTGGTCCTGTCGGGTTGTTCAGGCCTTTTCAACTGTTCAGAGTTCTCTGACCTGTAGGACTTCCCGGCCCTGTCGGGTCATTCCAGCCTCTTGAGTCATTCAGAGTTCTCTGACCTGTCCGGCTTCTCGGCCCTGTCGGGTCATTCGGGCCTCTTGAGTCATTCAGGGTTCTCTGACTCGTCCGGCTTCCCGACCCTATGGGGTCGCTCAGGCCTCTTGAATCATTCAGGGATCTCGTTCCGTTCGGACCTCCCGGTCCTGCAGAGTTATTCGAGTCTCTTGAGTCATTCAGGAGTCTCGGGCGGTTTGGGTGTACCGGCCCTGTCGGGTCGTTCGGGCCTCTTGAGTCATTCAGAGTTCTCTGACCTGTCCAGCTTCCCGGCCCTGTCGGGTCAATCGGGCCTCTTGAGTCATTCAGGGTTCTGTGATCTGTCCGGCTTCCCGACCCTATCAGGTCGCTCAGGCCTCTTGAGTCATTCAGGGATCTCGGGCTGTTCGGGCGTACCGGCACTATCGGGTCGTTCGGGCCTCATAAGTCGTTCAAGGTTCTCTGACCTGTCCCACTTCTCGGTCCTGTGGGTTTCTCGGGCCTCTTGACTCATTTAGGGGTCTCGGGTCTTTTGGACCTCCAGGCTGTGTCGGGTCGCTCAGGTCTCTTGAGTCGTTCGTAGACAATTAGCAGGTACCTAACACGAAAGGTCGCATCGAAACGGAACTGTGACCATTACAATCGGTTTACCTCGGAGCATAAAACCATCCAACAAAAATCATTCATCTTTTCTCTTTGATAAACGTGCGATGAGATGAAAACTTTCTATATTATTCCACAAACGTCATCCTGACCCCCAAGAAGCGAAAAATCGAAACAAGAACGATCTTACTTGGCGAGCGGTCTCAAGTCGATAAGATTTCATCTATTTAAATTGAACATGGAGTAACGTGCTATACCAAATCATATGCGTGGTTGACATGCACGGTGGTTTAAATCGACGAAATCATGTCGCCGTAGACACCGATAAGGGCCGGCAACTATTTCCAACAATTATTATAGTAGATTGAATTGAGAATTTTCATTAGTAAAATTGGATTTTTATACTTTTCAATCTACAACTAAAATTGTTCACAACTCCCCTCAATATGGAGAAGTCAAAACAGTTACAATTATAAAAACTATACATTGTTGCAATATCGAACGTTTTTTATGGGACACCCAGTATAGTTTTAATCTCTTAGGTTTCTTATTGAAACAGTTCTTTTGTAGGTGTGTTTGTGATTTTCTTTTCGGTCAATTTTGCATTTAAAAAAATTCCCTTTGTTATTTTCTTGCAGATCCCGCTAAATTAGTAAATCTTTGGAAAGTTGCACACCTTGACAACGCCACCCGCTACATCACTCGTTCCACCGATCGTATAGTTGACGAAAATCATAAACCGACGAATAACAATGTTGAAAAAAGATGAGCAATACGCGTCGCCACAGTTGAAACAAGTCTGATGATCTTACAACTTTCTGATTGTTTCTGACAGTTACCAAGCGTTGGCAGAACAGCACGTCTCTCTGTAAATAAGATCGGGAGGAAATGGAGAGTGGTTTGGGAAGCTTGCAACAGATGAACAAATAAGAATCTACGCTGTAGATCGTTTGGTTGAATTTTTGTTCTAAATTTTTTTGTTTTTGACGATCAAGTCTTTAGACGAGTCAATTCGGCTCCATGGGTCACGTTAGAGAACAACAACCGTAACTAAGATACTAGAGGTGGTGGCAGATATCAGATCTGAATGGTTAAAGGTCAAGTTCAGGAACCAATTCAAGTTTTTTTCATCTCTGTAAGATATTAGACTAAGGTTGGATTAAGCACAGTCGTGTTAATGACGTGATTAGCCAATCAGACGTACTCAAGTTTAAATGTAAATTCAAAATTGTGATTAACTTGATCACTTCATTCATAGCTGTCCGTCAGTTACTCAGTAAACTCGGTCAATAATAAACATTTAGTTGTTAAAATAATGTCATTACTGTGTAAAATTCTCACTTTTCTTGTAATTGCCAAATCAGATTTCATTAATTTTAAGGTGTTCGAATATCATTTTTACATCGACTGTAGGATTCAACTCAACTGATCAGTAAAACCGTGAACGAATCATCCGTCTTAGATCCTAACCGAGACACAAATAAATACAAAATCGTTCTAGGTTTTATTTTATTTCTTGTATTGCCTCAACTGTTGCCTTTTACTAGAGCAGTCTTATCGAGCTGTGCCAAAGATGAGTGCTTATTAGGAAGTTTCAATATTTGAGCTCGAATTTAGCAATAATCAGTATGAGTCATCGGTCAGAATCGCTTAGTAATAAATACAAGTAGAATTGACAATGGAATTGAATTAAGGTACAGAAAATATGAAAGAAGTAGACGAATACTTTTTTTAGAAAAATTTCTACTTTCAAGTAGAAAAAGATAAAATGCACAAGCTAGACAGTCAAGATCCCTGCGAAATATCTGCCCGAGAGTGTGATTATACAAATTGCATTTGACCAAAAGTTAGTTGTACTAAGTAATTTTAACATTTCAAACTACAAATGGATAAGTTCGATACAATTTACATACAGTACATACTAAATGGCATGTTTGGCAGCTACAGACTATGTACGTTTCGATTTGCCCTTGCATTAAAGGCGTTAAATATTAATTGCTCCAGCATGACAAAGAGACAATTTAAAAGCCGATTAGTAGTAGCTTTTGTTTTTACATCTCACGTTTCGCTCACCATTTTAAAATTGCGCCTTCGGAAAACAGCCTCGGACGACGACGCATGTATTTATTCATGACGTATTGTATCCGTTATATTGTGTTATTCGTTGGCCGCTTCGTATTCAGAATATTACGCGAAGTTTTCGCCATTATGCGCGGACTGAATGAATTGATGGATCTAAATTTCCATCGTCGATATCTTACAGTAGGAATTGCAAAATCAATGATGTGCAGTTGAAGAGAGAGGGCTGGAAGTGGATAATAGCCGGCCATTGATTCATAGCGACACCCAGACGACGGCGCACCGGGAAGTCTGATAATAAAATGCCGATATAAAGCCGAATGTGCAGAACACAAGGCAGATATATACACATCGAGATGGATGATCGTTATTTAATCTAGTTTTATATCTCGAAGCAGCAGCAGTATCTCGGTAATGTAATTGAGGCTTAATGCTTGAGGGACATTACAGCTACATTTCACCTAATTAAAATATAGGAAATCCGACGAGGATCCGCCTTGTAATTCACTTACTCCTCGTCATCTAGACCCATTTATAAATTATAGCCGGTTTGAAAGTTTTAAGTGCCCCTCTGTATCATCCATTCGTCCCTACCATGCTCCCGGTCCGCTTATCTTTAAATTGACGTCCTGAAATACCTTACAAAAGCTTTTCCTAAAACACTGATACAATACAATAGAATTTGAAATAACTTCCAAAAACATCTAAAGCGAACTTTTGTAGAACTCAAATACGGTTAGAAAAGCGTTTTTATCATCGTTCTCTTTTAAAATCTGCTTCCAATTCTTTAAGTAGGTCGCTACAATCTTTACAATCTTATAATAACAAAATTTTTATCTCTCCACTAAAAACAAAGTTGCTTCAACTTCAAAAGGAAAAGGATTTCGTCGACTTTATTGCAATAAAAATAAGGGAGAAAAGGAAATTTTACCCAATATTACAAGATGTCACTTACGATGTATTTCTTGCTCGCATTATCGTCTAAAGAATACTTCCTTAAATCACAATTACACTCGAATGCATTCTTAAAGGAATTAGGCTTTGATCTTAATTCCTTTCAAATTTTGGTTTTCCGCTTTAACCTGGGGTTTGCTTTCCTTCCTATATAAACATTGACCACATTTTCTTTCTTCTCGAGATATCGCGTCTGCTGACAACGTTGTTCTTTAACTAATAGGTTTTCCATATTTATGTTTTCCCTTTTTTTTATAGAAACGGGCTTCGATATCGTTTTTACATACAAAGTATCCCAAAATACTCGTACAATGTTTGTAACGGGCAAAAATCTAGTTATCATATCTCGCAAAATAGGTTGCCATTTTAAAATATAAAAATAAAATAAAAAGAAAAGGAAAATATTGTCAAACTCAGGAAGGCGCCAAACACGATTCTTGTAGCACAGAGGACTTCATGAGCGATCGTTTTGACTACACGATTTACCCTTTCAACCGGATTAGCTTGCAGGGGGTAGTTTGCATTATAAATGATTTTAGATTTATAAGGTTGTATTGCATGTCATCATCATACAGAATATATTGGGGTAACTAAATATCAGAATAGCCTGCTCTTCAATTCTCTGAACGGCCAGAGGCCGTAGCGAAACGCAGTGGAAACAGTAACACAGATTTTGTGAAACGCAGCGGAAACAGTAACACAAATCGTCTACGAATACAATAAACCTATAAACCTGTATAACCTAGGAAGTGGTCCGATCAAATCGATACTAATCATTCGCCAAGGTTTACTAAAATTTCCTTAAGGGGTCCTTCAACTCAATGGCATAGCAACATTATCACGGGCAAATAAGGGTCTTCCTTGGGCTTAAAGTTTGGGGACCACGAAAATTTCTACTTGGAAATTTTCAGATGACAACTAAAAAATTGCAATTGTCATTTAGAAATCTCAGGAAACAGAAAATGTAAAAATTTTCAGTTTTCATTTCAAAATATTCAGTTGTCACCTGAAAATTTCCAGTTCAAATTTTTTTTTGTTAGCCCTGCATGGTTTTCGTAGAAATTTCCAAGTGGCAACTGCAGATTTCCAAATGATAAGTAGAAATCACCACTAGTCATGTCATGTCATGTCAATTTCCAATTGTTATTTTCAAATCTACGAAAGCCCCGAAGGGCCAATGTAAAATTCTGTTTATTGGAAATTTCCAGATGGGAAGTAATAATTTTCAAATGATAACTAGGAATTCCCAGATAACAACTGAAAATTACCAACGAAAACCCCGAAGGGTCAATGTCGATTTTCCTTTAACTGAAAATTTCCATACGACAAATGGATATTTCCAGATGACAACTCGAGATTTCCAAATGAAAATGAAAATTTCTATTTTTTTCCATTCTCTTGACTAAAAACTAGAAGTTTCCAAATAACATCTAGAAGTTTTCAGATATAAACTAAAAATCACCATATGAGAAATGAAAATGTCCCAACTGCAACTGCAAATTTGAAGTTTTGAAGAGAAGTGGAAATCTCCACTTGTCATTTCATATCAATTTCCAATTGTTATTTCCATATCTACGAAAGCCCCGAAGGGCCAATGTAAAACTCTGTTTACTGGTAATTTCCATATGGGATGTGATAATTTTCAAATGATAACTGCAAATTTCTATTTTTTCATTCTCCTGGCTTGGAACTAGAAGTTTCCAGATAATAGTTTTCGGATATCAACTAAAAATCACCAGATGAGAAGTGGAAATCTCCCAACTGCAACTGCAAATTTCCAAATGATAACTAGAAATCTCTACTTGTCATATGAAAATTTCCGTTGTTATCTAGAATTGTTCAGTTACCATCTTTGAAACTTCTGATTAGAAAATATTGAAAATTTCCAGTTGTTATTTCTATAACTAGAAAATCCCAGAAAACAAGTGAGATTTTCACGTGACAAGTGGAAACACTTCTAATTATTATTTAGAAAATTTCAGTTGCGATTTAAAAATTTCCATTTGTTATCTGGAAATTTTCACTTGTCATCTGCAAATTTTCACCTACCATTTGGAAATTTCCACTTGCCATCTGGACATTTCCACTTAAAAATTGTTTTTATTAGCCCTTCATGGCTTTCGTAGAAATTTCCAAGTGGTAACTGCAAATTTCCAAATGATAAGTAAAAATCTCCACTTGTCATGTCATATCAATTTCCATTTGTTATTTCCATATCTACGAAAGCCCCGAAGAGCCAATATAAAATTCTGTTTACTGGGAATTTCCAGATGGGAAGTGATAATTTTCAAATGATAACTGGAAATTCCCAGATAACAAGTGAAAATTACCTACGAAAGCCTCGAGGGGCCAATGTAGATTATCTTTTAACTGTAAATTTCCAGATGACAATTCGAAATTTCCAAATGAAAACTGCAAATTTCTATTTTTTTCATTCTCCTGGCTTGGAACTAGAAGTTTCCAGATAATAGTTTTCGGATATCAACTAAAAATCACCAGATGAGAAGTGGAAATCTCCCAACTGCAACTGCAAATTTCCATATGATAACTGGAAATATTTACTTGTCATTTGAAAATTTCCGTTGTTATCTGGAATTTTTTAGTTACCATTTTGGAAACTTCTTATTAGAAAATATTGAAGATTTCCAGTTGTTATTTCTACCTATGATTCGGAATTTTAGGTTGCCATTTGGAAATTTTCAATTGTCATCTGTAAATGTCCAGTTATCAGTTTGGCCCTTCGGGGCTTTCGTGGATAGGTGGAAATGATAATTGAAAATTTCCAATATCTTCTAGAAGAAGGTTTCCGAATTGTAACTAGAAAATTCCAGAAAACAAGTGAGATTTCATGTGAGACAATCTGCAAATTTTCACCTACCATTTAGAAATTTCCACTTGCCATCTTAAAATTCCCAGTTAAAATAAATTTTTCATTTGCTCTTTACTAAAAACGCGTTCAGATCAATTGATTGTTTGTAAGAGCACTGCGCCTATGCCGTGAATGGCAGCTGACAAGCTGGACTCAATAATATGTGACTACTAACAAGATGATCTTTAATCCCCACTTACACTCTACTCTCTCTTAATAACGCAATCAACGGAGCAATAATTGTAGAAAAATTCTGAACGAACAGACGTACCAAGATGCCATACTGATAATTCGTCTGACTTCCGAGGTCCTTTTAGAATAGGGTATCTGTACGATAGCGTTGCGTAAACACTTAAAACCTTGTCCAAGATCTCTGGATGTTTCTCAAATGTTGAACCACATATTAGTTAGTTCGGAAAAATGCAATCCAAGCCCAAAGAGATCTAATAATTAGCAAAACTTTAGCATTATGAAAGTAACAGTTGAAAGCCTTTACATAGAACCATCCTGCCAACCAGCCTGCTATACTGTCTTTAACTCGACAACTCTTGGTTTGTAGTCCTCTTAAACAACTGAGCTAGCGACTGCTACTAATATGCATTTAGAGTATTATGGACAATAAAACTTCAAAGGGATCAATCAATCTTTTCTGCTTGATCAAATTCTAAATAATTTGGGCCTCTAATAAATCGAAAGAACAATGCTTATATTGCTATAACGTGGGTTTATTTTAAAAGTTTCTTTCTCTTTCTTTCTAGATTCTTTGTCCGTTGCATAATTGCATTTTTAAATTGCAGTTACTCTATTATTCTTCATTCCGTTATCCTTCCTGTAGATATAACATTTCATCTTTAATTTCGATTATAATTTTGTTTAAAGCTAGAAATTTGAAAATTATTACAGTATTATTACTATAGAATTTAAGTTTTGTTGCCTCATTTTCAGAACTTTCTCGAAAAATTAAATTTCCGCGCAATAAAATTTATGCTTACATAAGCAATTCCTGTGGAATTATTACCGTAGACGTAGAACTGTCAAGAGTAGGAAATATGTTAAGTATTATAGTCATCTGCAGGTATGTTGTGGTATGCTTAGAGATGCTATAACCTTTGACGAGGAATTTCTATCCGAATCCTTGTTAACTACACAAGTATCTGTGGTTTCTGAAACCCACAACCTTCGTTTTACGAATTTAGTAACAGCGTTATCTGATTAAATTTATACGGCATAATACATACTTCAGAAAGATTCCTTTACCTTTTCACATAAAAAGAGAAGAATAGATCCTCTTTTATGGCCACCTTGCGCGACATGCAATAACGATTTTCTCCCATATAACACCTTTATACCTTGACCTATCTTTTAGATTTCGCAACCAAAAAGTTTTTTCAACATTTTAAAGTTTCAAAAAGATATTAACGAACTAACTAACGAAAGATCTAACAGGATTTATAGAAAAAAAGGTCGCAAATGCAAGAAGAAGCACTGCAATCTAAATTTCGGTAAATTCATCCGCTCGGAAACCCAATTAAAGTTGTTAGCACTCGAGCCTGAGATTGACTCACACCACTAACAGGAACAGAAGCACCACTACATTTCAACTGCATCTAATACCCGAACAATTTCGATTAAATTCGTCAAGAGATGCACTAAAGAAATTTAATGCTTTTTTGTGTTTTCTCAGTCAACTGTAGCAAATCTAACGCTATTTGGGTTTGACAAACAGTTTTATGATAACGTTAGATGGAAACTTCTAAATTTGTGTGTTTTTTGTTTTATCATCGTACCACATTGACTTAACAGAATTCTGATTTCATTGCAAGTCAGCATTTAAAGAGGTAAACACAATTTGAAAACTTCTAGAATGTAGTGTACACCGTTTAGCGCTATCATTTGACAAGATTTAATTCACGGACGCGGTTAATTCGGTCCAAACTGCATTTCTGCGGTGCCCTGACGACGTTGTGCTATGCTCCTCGTAGGAGTTGCAACGGAAATAACATAGGTAAACGGAAGTTAGCAGCACCATCGTACAAGGGCATTGTGAGTTTCCGGTGCGGAACGCTGCTCTTTGCCGGCACCGTCGTAAACTCTCACGGAGTTCAACCGCGTCTCTCTTACAGTCCATAAAAGGTCAGAGTTGTAGATTGCTAGGATCCCTATCACGAAGAACTGTTTTCGTAGCTAGATATCCGCATTTTCTCAATCTGTGGAAAACGATTGAACCGTTTTTATGGTCGGTACTTTGTGTACGCCACGAGAGCACGAGTGCGACATAAAAATGCTATAAAATAAGAAAGTTTAATCAATGTGATACATTTTAATTCGAGTCTGAGGGTTTATTTGTATCACGACCACGTGTTTACGTGCATTTGCTTGCAAATACATTTGCACAAGTTTAGATTTCAGGGCTAATAATGGTGCTTGTAAAAATAACTTTTCAGAATCAAAGCATAAAATGGATGCGATTTGAATATTTGGCGACATTTGTCTATACTAAATCTCTATTTACATCGAGAATGTTTTTAGATACAAGGTTTAAAGTTAGTCGTAATTAAAATTCAAAATTTTGTTGGTGAACAATTTCTTGATAGTTTCGAAAAAACATTTTGGTGAACATTCAACGAAGACGTTTACAAAAGGATGCGTCAATGTGCAGGTTCCTAAAAGTCCAGTTGCCAAAACAACCTACGTATTTAGATTAGATCAAAAATCAAGAATCAGCAATTAATTCGACTATTACTCACCAGCGATTCCATTCTTCAAAAATGCTACTGAGTATGTGTGTTTCAGAATGTTAAAGGTAACCTTTTACTACGATTCTAATAATGGGCTATAGTGTTCGTAACGTTAAGCAAGGGACAGAGATTTCCACTTCAGTGATCAAATGTAAGTACTTACTGTGCTATCATCTTGTCGAATGGTCTCAAGATGCTCTTGTTTGATTTACGACACTGCACTTCCAGATTCCATCTTTTTGTTGCTCAGAATGCCTGTTTGGACTGGTTTCTAATTAAAAACGGTGGTGTCTGTTGATTACGGAATAGACTGAACTAGAAGATACTTGATAAAAGCATTTTGTCTCTATCAGAAATGATTGTTCTCGAAACAGTTGAAATTGTATGCCCACTTTATCGCTTTACATACTTATAGGTAACACAAATAGCGCAATCATGTTTTATGTCATTAATATAAGTTTATCAAGAAGAAATTTTGATTTGGCTCATTAAAGAAAATTGATGAGTGAACAGAAACAGGCAGGCTAAAAGAAGACGGGTAGAGGAAAAGCGTCAACAAAGAAAATGACAGCAGGTCGAAGAAGACGGTGATAAAAAAAGCTCTTGACAACGAAAGTAAAAGGTACCTGCTGTCTCCAATGAGGAAGCTGTTGGGAGAATTCAAACAGCAACATTCTACCATCAAAATCAGTTATATCTCAGTCAGAAAGCACAAGGCGTTTTATGTTGTCAAGTCAACTGTTACTGATAGGGACACACAAACATAAACCTGATTGCGACGAAACTTAAAACTTTCAACAGTTTTGGAAAGTAGTGACTCTCACGACCTGCCTGCACAAATCGTGTGTGCAAAGAGCCATACTGACTGTATGTACAATAACTGCAAAAAGCGTTGTGTAAAACTAGACCGAAACCAGCCGATACCGATACAGAAAAAGAGGAAACTTGGGTGCAGTAGGAAAAGGGTCTGCGAAGAAAAGGAGAAAACTGGGGCCAATGCGGAACCAATTCGAAAAAAAGCGGCAACATATCAAAAAGTCAACCAATCCGGTTCGCTTAGAGTACTGATATCAAAATTCAACAAACAGATGACTGGATTCAAAAGGCACATACATAACATTAAAAAGCAGAATGAGGCTTTTAGTGTGTGCAAATCAACTCTCGGCAAGAATTCCGCTGCACTTCAGATTGATTTTTTTTTTAAATTCCAGTTGCAAATTATCGACTGAGATTTAGGCAAGCATTCAAACAGCAGTCATCTATGTTCTTGATTGGATTCAAGCCAAATACCCTGATTTGGAAGGCCTTCATTTCTTTTAAGACGGGCCGACTAGCCAATACCGACAGAAGGCAAATTTTATCGGTACACAAAAGCTGTGCAGGAGAGCGTAGTCGTTTTTTGAGACCGTTCACTGTAAAGGTGCGGCTGACGGTGTAAGAGGGCTTTTGAAGAGAACTCCTATATCAAAAATAAAACTGCTCTACATCCCTGAAGAATGCGTTGAACCCATACGACTTACTTTGATCCCCATCACTGAAATATTCAATATTCGTCAAGTTGCTTCAAGAACCACTGACGAAATCCTATTTCGCCATCTCTCTTGCTTCTGTCCTCAAAATATTGATTCCAGGAAGAAATTGTGTTCATGTTTTGCATACAAGACCGCAAAACTAACCCGAGTCTACAACAATAAGCACCCTATCGAGAAACCACCAGATTCAGACCCGGATGATTTAGAAGAATCTGAAGACTCCGAATGGTTCGCGACGAGTCAGACGTGAATTTAAATGTTCTTGGGGAACCTGAACAACAGGATAAACCAATACTGAGATCATCGACCTCCTTCTTCTCAAGGCTGGAACATACGTCTTGGTGGAGTTTGAGGGAGGGTTGCGGAAGAAAAACAAATACCGTTACGCCGGCGTTTGCATCACTGACTATAAAAGCGAGGATGATGAAATGGAAGTGCGCTTCTTAAACTGCTCTCTGTTTCGAATGAAGGGTTTCATGTTACCTGCAATCAAGTCTTTGGGATTCTTGCAGGCCCAGAAATGAGACTTAAAAGAAACAGGATGTTCTACAAGTTCCCGTCAAGTGTTGACGTGTATGAAACAAGAAGATAATTTAATTTTGATCTCAATACAAGGCAAAAAAACATTTTTTATTAGTTTTAAGAATTTATATTTTAAAATCAAGATTTCTTACCATCAACCGGTTTCAGATTGCTCTGCCTTTAGCAACTGATAGAGCAATCCGAAACCGGTACGACAAGCAATGTGGTACAGGTGTTAACGGTAAGAAATTTTGATTATTTATTAACGTGTGTATTATATAACTTCGATTTGTATTGAATGAAAACATGATGTAACGAACATTACGAAAATGCCTATTTGACCTAATCTAGCAGAATATCCTATTTTCTAGTCACATATTACCAATTTTCGCTGCAAAATCTCATTTCAGAATTTTGCTGTTGCACTGCGTTATTAATAATGAAGAGTTAGTTAACTGTGAAATCTCATTACCTGCAATATGTGTTGCCTATCTTTTAGACCTCAATATTATAAGCAAAGTTTTCAAAAGAATTATAGTCAACATAACCTCCTCCTACCAGACCATTATTTTTCGTCTATACAATACCGACGCAACGCAACACTGCAACAGCCACGGATCCCAAAAGCTGCGCTGCTATCTTGTTTAAATACCGAGCGTGCTGGCGAAACGCAGTTTTGGCATAAACTCCGGAATATCAATACCAGGCATAATACTAATCAATAATCTTCTGCTTTTAAAAAGGTTTACATTTTTACCTCCTTTTATTCCTCTTTTTACTGTCACATCAGTAGTCTCACTCAATTTTCAAAAGACGCGCCCTAATGAGTAGCGACCTGCAGCTCAGTCGATTGTATCGAAATCCTGGTTGCTAAACTACATAGCCTGAAAACCTGACTCCTAGAAACCTTCCAAATTAGACCTCAAGATACAAAAAAATGAAGGGAAGTCGAAATCAACGCACTGCACGAGAAACGCAGCAACGTTGACCACAAGATACCGGAAGAGCATTTTGATGATGTTTATGTAATAGAAAGATACAATTGTTGCGACTTCAATTGGAATTTTTAGAAACCAATATAAGGGTGAATACACTCTTGCTAAATCTTTTATAGACAGTTCTGGCAAAGTTGTTGTTGCCGTTGTACATCTCCCCATATTTCCGCTATTTTGATTCATTGGGCATGTTCAGGGGCACTCGACTGGAGGTTTCCGCTACGTAAGTGACTGCATTGCATTACCGCCGACAGTCAACTGTTCAGTCTGCTGTCTACTCCTGAACGCGCCCCTTCTTTCGGTAAAGGATTCCTGGACGATCGGCACCAAACGTCAATTTCTGTAAAGGTAAAGGCAACACTTCTGAAAGCGCTTTCTTCGATGCTCAGCGCGTTAGTGCTATTACAGTTCGTAGGTACAAACATTTTGACGAAATTTAATGCCATCTGTTGGTTGATGATTTTCGTCCGTAACTTTCATTATTGGGCGCGTTTAGGGGAAACTCCAGAGGAAACGTCCAGTGACTCTGCATTATCAGCAACTCAACCGTTGAGATCCGTTGAGTACTCCTGAACGTGCTGACGAATTTTTCCGATTTAGATTTCAATCGTCCTTATTGGCATTCCTTGTAAAGAGAAGAGAGTTTTTTTTTTATTCAGTCCAACTGGATTATTTTGGCTACATTTTTGTTCGGTATTTTGCTTAAACGATTCAGAGACCATCAGCTTCTTAATTCAGCGAAAACTTTATCAGACCATGCTAGGGTTCCATTAAGAACGATTCCTTGAATGAGTGCTGCTATAGTATAATGCTGCACGCACATTTTGTCTTTTTTTAAATTGGAGGTTGAACTAAATTTGAGGTTACGAAACTGCCCTTACCACTAGCTCTAATAACAGTGACAAACAGCCTGCAATCTAAAAGCTAACTAAAATCCTTTTTTTTAGCTGTACGTCAGCTTGTTGATTAACTTATTACTAGAAAAGACAACTTTCTTCAAGATTATCTTTCATGGTCTCAATCACGTTTTCTCTATGCTGTTAATATTACAAAAACTGCTTTTCCGTTTAACTTATCGTGACATTTTTCATTACTATGAGCTATGGTGCAGGAATAAATTCAGTCTAGAATTTTATTATAGAGTAGAATATCATTCTAAAAATTGAACTGCATGGTACTATATAGTCGAGTGAAAATACATTGCATTTATAATATACCAAAGCGTAAAGGTTAGCCCAGATAATTCCACCAATCAAATCTTGCAAAATCTCATACAGGAGTATGGAGATTAGAGTGTTTCAAAATGATTGACCAACCTGATCTGATAACTTGATAAACGTTGCAAAAAACCAACTTCTGAGGCTTATTAACAGGAGTTATAATAGAAATTAAAATTATAAACAAATCTATAACCATCTTCACTACCAAGCAAGCCTATAAGTTTTGGATATCTGAATTCAAAAACAGAGAGAGAAATCCAACAGTAAATCCGGATACAGTCATTAAGATAATTTACAGTTACACAATGGCAATTAGTTTTTTTTTTATTTTTTTCAAGTTTACTTCATTAAACGTAAACTAGAACAAAAACGAGTTTTCCAGAGTAGTATAAATTAATTTACTAAGTGATTCAACATATGGTATACCGGCATCACCAAATAAAACAAAACTGTGTAACGAACTGGTTTTTAAAAGAAGTTACTGAAGCATAAAATTGGCAGTTAAAATAAAGACAATTATAATGATGCAAGTTTATCTCAAATAAATGAGCGATCTGTCTTCCCAACTCGATCATTATTAAGAACAAAATTGTATTATCGATGGCTATCGTCGAACGCACAGCAGGAGAAACCACCAAGGCATGTAGGTAGCAGCAGCAACATGCAAAATGATTACAGAAAAGGTATGCACGAAGTCGTATATTAATATGAATAGCTTCGCTTAATAAAAAGCGAAAATTATTATTTTCGAAATTTTCCCTTTATTTAGTCATAAAAAAGGGTTCTTTTATGTTACTTTTACACTGTACACACACATATATACACACTAAACTAACTTTTTTATCAAAAAGTTTTCCTCGACAGTAAGGATAAGGGTGTTACGTATGGTCTAAGTCTGTCGACGCTTTCAGAACTTTTGAAAGGAAGAATATTAGGAGTAATCACAGTTCTATTGAGAATCTGAGCAAGCTGCTAAAACGAAAGTCCCTAATGAAATTGAACATTATTTCAACTATAGTTTTCCTTTTCCTTCCCGTTTCCCACTTTTAGATACACTGA
Source organism: Ignelater luminosus (assembly GCA_011009095.1). Lineage (NCBI taxonomy): Eukaryota > Metazoa > Arthropoda > Insecta > Coleoptera > Elateridae > Ignelater > Ignelater luminosus. Next base: position 176,311 of record VTPC01091280.1, read on the forward strand.
TTGCGACCATCACGTGCAGTTTGCTCTTTGAAACTACTAAAGTAATTGGATGTCTGAAGTTTTGGTAGTGAAGCTTTTTTGCGAAAACGACCCTTTCAAGTTCTGTAATCACCTAAGAACGGCGGCGTTCCTTCGGGTGTTTGAATAAAATATCAGCAAACACATCAGTTCCTTTTAGGATGCGGAATGCCCACCTAATAATGTGCCGCTGTCCGTTGTCTGTCTGGCTTGGCTAGCAACCGGTTCAAGTCCGGAATGCAGAGTGATAACACACGCTGGATTTACGTTGTTACTTCACGAACGACATATGCTGCAAACATACACGTTGACTGATAATGTCGCGTCGCCTCCTTTACAGATGATTCGTCTGCTGGTGCATTCGGCTATAATAGAGATGCATGTAATGCAGTGCAGCTGCTCCAGACACTCTACATTATGCGGCTGTCAGCGTCGCGTCGCGGTGAAGGGTCGATCATAAAAAGAATTTTACTACATTAAATGAAAAATGATTTAGTCTGGTTTGGGTTCGTTTATGTGCAGTTCAAGAGTAAGTAGAATGTCTTCCACGTTAAAAGTCAATTTTATGCGAAGTTATATTATAATGGCAGCTTCCTACTGTTCATTTTCCTTTAAGCCCGGGACCTATGTACACTATTAAATCGGCGGCACGAGTTTACTATTGTCATTTTGTGCATTTTATTTACGTTGTCGGAAGTAATATACGAGCACAATATCGCAAGCGTCGCTAGCCGAGCGTGTCCTGAAGGGAGGTGAAGAGGGTGCTGATGGAACGAAGTGTATACGACTATTCCAACTTAGTTCCCAAACTCGATTACGCGACATTGAGAACCTGAATGCACTCGGATGAAGCGTATTCCATGTTTTAGGACTATGATCGAGCACAAATATACTACGACGCGAGGTACCAAACTGTTAAAAGTTAGGCCGCTTCGACTCACGTAGTAATATCCTTAACTAACCTTATTTAAAGAAAGTTTAAACGGCAAAAAGGGACAATTTAAATTAAGTAGCAAGGCATGAGAAAATTTTAAAATTCAAGTTAGAATTTTATAAAAAAAACAAGATGTGTATTTACAAAACCAGTCACAATTCGCGCGTTAAAATAATTTAATTGATTAGCAGCAAGCAAATAAACTTTAATCGTAATAACAGATGCTTAAGTTCAAAACAAATTGTTAAATTACTAAATTGCTAATCCGAGTATAATCAGGAGAGCTAGGAATTTGATGATATCATCTTTGTGAAGGTAATACATATCACAATTATATTAAATTATTGTGAATTTACTAATTCATTTAGAACATAGCATAAAAGTGACATTCAGTGTGTATTTAACGAGAGAAGAGTATTTTAGCTTTTAACATTTGCCATTTTTGACAATATAACGTAAAACAAGTTTTTCAAGATTTTAATTTATTACTACAATACCTTATGCGATTCCACTACAGCTATCAAAATCCAGAGCTCTGATAATTATACTAAGCAAAGGGTTCTAGAGAAAAGTCTCTTAAAGTGATGAACATATTTTTTGTAATTCAAGTTGCTAATCTTGACTCCTTTTTATTGTTAAATATTTTTATATTATTAAATGCTTTTCTATTTTATTTTATTTTATTTTATTGTAATTAGCAAAAATAAACACAGCAAGACTCCACAATAAAACTTCAAAAACTTATTACTCTCTCTTTTCTTATTACATTATTGACATACGTAATAATATCCTTTTGTTTTTTTTAATTAATCAAAACTTATACTGGGTACTAAACATATACTTAACAATATCTATCATATTTAACACCCCTCCTCGATTTTAATTTTCTATAAAATGAAAAATCGCTTAGAAGAAGAAACAAACATAATATAAACATTACAGTTTGGAAATTATAATATAACTTATAAAACCTTTATCATATCCTTAAAGTAAATTAATTTTTCTTTGCTCAAAGATTTGGTAAAGATGTCTGCTATATTTTCGTTACTGCTAACATAACTAATCTTTATGACTCCTTTTATTATCAAATCTTTGATATAGTGCTCCTTAATGTCTGTATGTTTCCGTCGTTTTGAGTTTTCATAAGTACTTGACATAGAGATTGCATTTATATTGTCCATGAATAAAATAGGTAACACAAAATTATTAAATTCCGTCAATATTCCTTTTACCTAAACTAGTTCTTGAGCTGAGGCTGCACCAGCTATATATTCAGCTTCACATGTTGACAGTGCTATACAATTCTGCTTTTTTGAGAACCACGACACAGGATTACCACAATATAACACAACACATCCACTAACACTTTTCCGGTCCATTTGATCTCCTGCCCAATCTGCATCTGAGAAACCTTTTAGCTCATTCTTTCCTTTCTTATAATGTAGTCCAAAATTCTGAGTTTGCTTCAAATAACGCAATACCCTTTTTCCTGCTTTCCAAGCTTGTTCAGTAGGCTTGTCTAGTAATCGACTCAAGTAGGAAACCGTGAACATGATATCAGGTCTAGATGTTGTAGCCAAATACATCAAGCTTCCTATTAATTGTCGAAAGGGAACTTGTTTTATATCTTGATCTACGTTAATCTGAAGATTTACTTCCATTGGTGTAAAACATCTTCTACAGTCAACCATATTGAAATTTTCCAATATTTTATTAATTAATTTTGGTTGAGTTATTATTAATTTGTCTCTAGTTCTTGTAATTTTCATCCCCAAAAAATTAGAAATATTTCCTAAGTCTTTTGCTTCAAATTCATCTTTTAACAACTTGACTGTTTCTTCAATTCTTTTGGCTGTTCCAATCAAAATAATATCGTCTACATACAGTGACATACAGTGACATCCATATGTCTGTGTAAACGTACATACAAAAATCATATTGGGATCTTCTAAAACCTTTTCCAAGAACTACTTCATTAAATCTATTGTTCCAACATTTTGGTGACTCCTTCAGGCCATATAATGCTTTTGTTTAATTTTAATACTTCTCCTTTCTTAACTTCAACTCCTTCTGGTATTTTAATATATATTTCAGATTCTAGGTAACCATTTAAAAAGGCTGTAGGTATGTCTAATTGTCTTATCATCCAATCCTTTTGTAAGGCATGAACTAACATAGTTCTTATGGTAGTCATTCTTGCAACTGGAGAATATACTATATTTGGAAAACTCTCCTACTGTATCTGAAAAACTTTATCCACTAATCGAGCCTTTTTGCTACCATTCTCTTTAGTTCTAAAAACCCACTTCGTGTCTATAACATTTTTATCTGAGGGTAATTCAACCGGAGTCCATGTTTTTAATTTCTCCAATGATTCTATTTCTTTCCTTATTGCTTCATCCCAGCCACCGACTCGTTTTGCTTCATCAAAAGTTTCTGGATGGCTTTCACTTGTCAATAAGCAATATGCTGTATACGTTTCATATTCACTTAGGTAATTGGGCCTCTTAATCTTTCTACCACTTCTTGATACTATATTTTCAACCGTCTCTTCTATTTCATCGTTTACTACTATATCATTTTCTTCATTATTTATTTCTTCTACTTCTTCTATTTTATCTTCTGTCTTCTCTTCATTCCTATCATTTTCATCAGTTTTATTTTCTATTATGCTTTCATCTTCTTTAATTTTTATTACGGCTTTATCCTCGACTTTATCTTGTGTACAAAACACCACATCTCTTGATGTCACTATTCTTCTTTTCATTGGATCCCATAATTTGTAGGCGTTTGGTGCATACCCAATAAAGATATATTCTGAACTTCTATCATCGAGTTTCTTCAGTGGTCCCAATGTTTTTACGAAAACTTTACAACCAAATGTATGCAGTCGTGATAAATTAGGTTTTCTTTCATTCCATTTTTCAAAAGGTGTTACATCTACTGCCTCTGATGGACATCTATTCAATATATATGTTGCAGTTCTTACCGCTTCACCCCACATTTCCTTTTCTAACTTACTTTCCCCTATTAAAGCTCTTGCCTTCTCCATAATGGTTCGATTAAGTCTTTTTGCTTTTCCATTTTGCTGGGGAGTGTATGGGGTTGTATACTCTATTGTTATGCCTTTATTCTTACACCATTGTTTTAGGTTAATACTAGAATATTCACCTCCATTGTCGCATCTTAATTTCCATACTTTCATGTTCCATTGTGCTTCTACTTGTTGGATATATTCTTTTATTATTTCAAATACTTCATTCTTCTTTTCCATTAAGTATACCATTGTAAAGTGTGTATAATCATCCATAAAAGTTACAAAATATTTTTTATTATCAAATGTTAGAGGTTCTATAGGTCCACAAACATCTGTATGGATTATCTGTAATGGTCTGGATGCTCTGGTTCTTATAGATGAAAACGGTTATCTTGTTTGCTTTACCTTCAAGCAAATGTCACACGTTTTATTAAATTCTTTTAATTCTTTCTTATTTAATTTTATTCCTTCAGCTAACTGTTCAAGCTTCTTGATATTTTCTACTGAGAGATGCCCTAAAGTTTTATGCCAATCTTCAATTGTTTTTAATTTTTCTGTTATTAAAGTTTCTTCATTTTCTTTTCTTAACGTTATTACATAAAGACCATTATTATTTATTTCTCCTTCTAATATTTTTGTTTTATTTTTATATATTTCAACCCTGTCTTTAATAAAATTGACTTCACCTCCATGCTCTGTTATTGCTTTTACAGACAATAAATTTTTAGTAAGGTCAGGGACATATAATACATCATTCAAGGGACAATCTTGCATTTCGATTTTTCCAACTAGGTTTGCCTTCATGGATTCTTGATTTTTGGCAACTGCGATTTTAATATTTACTTCTTTATGTTCGGTTAATAAATCTTGATCATTAGTTAAGTGAGACGTTGACCCACTATCGACAACCCATTTAACAGTTTCTTCTTGATCTTGTTCTTCACGTGTTAGGAATGATATTTTTGTATCGCTTTGATTATCATTGTTATTATTAGGTTTGTTTCGAAAATAACAATTCTTCTCGAGATGGTTTGTTTTCTTGCAGATCCTACAGTATGTTTTTCTACACTTTTTAGCTATATGCCCTATAGAATGAATTACATCGAAAGCATTTTATATTTTGACCTCCTGGCTTATTATAATTTGTATTTCTGGTACTCCCTACCTTACTGTTCACTTGATGATCGACATTGGCTTTAAATGCTACTCCTTTTTCTTTCTTTCCAGTATGGCGTACTTCCTCTGCTATCAGTCTGGCCGTTAAATGTTCTAAAGTTCTTTCAGCCTTAGTAGTTGATTCCCAATAACTTATAAAATATTTATACTGTTCAGGTAGAGTTGATAATATCATCTATATTTTGTTTCATGCTTTTAAGTCTATGTACTAAGTTTTCCAATCGACTAATATGTACAGCTAGGGTGTTATTTTTGTCAAATTTGTATTTAAAGAATTCTTATAGCAAAGAGCATTTCTGTTGTTCTGAATCTTGTTCAAAAATTGAACATATTTTTACATACATATCATGTGCATTTGAACAACTCATTATATGTGTTAATATTTTCTTATCAATACTAGTTATGAGAATTTTCTGTGCCTTTGCATCCCTTCTTTCAAATTCAGTTTTAGCATTCTCAGATGCTTCTTGGTTTAGTATTTCTTTTCCAATTAGTATGTTATATAAACCATATGATTTACATATTATGTCTATTTGAAATTTCCATAATCCATAATTCTCAGTGTTACTTAATTTTTTGATTTGATTAACTTCTTCCTGTAAAACTGTTGACGACGCCATGTTATTCTTTGTTCTTCCTGTCCTGTATATTTTAGAATTCTCCTGCGTTTTTTTTATTTGTATAACCTTGCGTAATTTTTAATTGCTAATTAATTGTGCCTGCGCCCATAACCTGTTAAATATTTTTATATTATTAAATGCTTTTCTATTTTATTTTATTTTATTTTATTGTAATTAGCAAAAATAAACACAGCAAGAGTTCACAATAAAACTTCAAAAACTTATTACTCTCTCTTTTCTTATTACATTATTGACATACGTAATAATATCCTTTTGTTTTTTTTAATTAATCAAAACTTATACTGGGTACCAAACATATACCTAACAATATCTATTATATTTAACATTTATTTCTATCTTATATCCTTATATCTTCAGTAGAGTATGGTATGAACAAGACTCCTAAATAAGTAGTTGCAGTTTAAATTATTTTTCTTCAAAAATTTATTTTTTCAAAATGTTTTCTACGCGCTCACCTTCCAATGTTTTCATGTAACCTTGAATCTCATACATTACTGCAATTCAAAAGATCTGGACAGTTCGTTTGCTTATAAGAAGATAAACAGCAAGAAGTTTTGCATACTAATGTTGAGTTCCATCAAGTTTAAATTATCATATCTCGAACTATTCTCTTTTCACTGATAATAATACCAACATGGCTAAAGCATGAGAAACAGTGAAGAACTGTAATAACTACCAGGGCCAAATTTTGAAAGAGAGCCAAACACCAAAGATTAAGGTATTATTAGCAAAATACTTGGAAACCCTTTTCGCATATGTCGCGATATAGCTCAAGACCTGCAGGTAAAGCAAATAATAAAAATTAGTTAGCCACCAAATAATGGTAAGCTGAGCTGATGTGAAGAGCCCAAAATACTGCTGATATTCCAGCAGGGCCAGCGTTAGGCTTTTAGTTGCCCTTGAACAAAAAACTTTCCATTGTCTTTAAATTTTAAAACATCCAAATCTCACCATCTTGCCTATCTACTTTATAAAATCGTAATTTGTAGTTTCGGCTAATTGATGCTCCATAGATCGTACTGTACTTCTTAAATGGTTTTCATTAAATCTAAGTTTTCGAAAGCTCCTTTCAAGCGTTGCTATATTCACTAACAGTTAACAGAATATCCTAGAGGTAAAAGAATTCAGTATGAAACAAGTAAAGCTTCCAATTTCCAGTCCCTACTGAAACTGCATTTCTTTTTAAATACCTAGAACTACCAGAAAACATTTCTTTTAGTCAGGCTACCTTCTCTGAATGACCTCGGAGGCTAGAGCTTTGGGAGCCACGGTTTTTGGAGAAGCCTACATGGCTTACTCGATACTCTTTAATGAAGCACATCATTCTAAACACAATTCTATAACGGTCTAAACATTACATTGATTCGTTTTCGAGTCAAACATTCATCATCAGGATTAGAGAAACTTTTTTCCATTGCATGGTAGACCAAGATGGAGAATATCCACATTTTTGAAAATCACAATGGGATAGATTAGTAACCAAACGACCTTTAAAACTTATTATCCAGGTTAAAGAAACATATTCGCATAAGAGAACAAACGAAAGCCGCTATAATAAAATAATATAAAGACAAGCTCTGTCTACCCATCAAAGGTTGTGTAAGCATTGATTACTGTACCACCAGGCGATTGTTTCGTCTTTATGCTGGCGCCATTTCCCATAAGAATTCTGTGGTGTCCTTTCGTGGCACACGACGCACACGATCCCTCAAGCGCATTCGCGGTTTGTCCTTCAAGAGAAATGAGCAGCATGATCTTGACTTTTGATCGGCTTTTTCAACATTTTTGCGTTCGTGGTTCATCTTTTGCTTTCCATTCCTTGCTCTGTGATTTAGGCTCGATGTCGTACTCGTAGAACCATGATTCGTCACCAGTGATGACCCTTTCAAGAAAACCGGACGTTTGAGTACAATTTTTCCAGTCAGTGCAGCATTAACCTTTGTCAGCTTTTGGTCAAGTGTCAGTAACTTTAGGATGATTTTTGCACCCAATTTTCTCAACCCCAAATGTTTCGTTAGAATCGTGTGCACAGACGATTTTTCCAAATTCAGTTCATCAGCACAAGAAACCGCACACATTCGATGTTTTCATCAACACAGCAGTCTTCACGGCATTCAGTGCAACGCTTGATCCACTTGAACTGTTTTCTTAAGTGCGTCAACATTTTATGAATTTTCCGAGAGTTTTTCCCAAGTTTCATTAACAATTTGATGTTGATTCGTTGTTCCATCTCCATCGTCGACAAAAGCAACAAAAGGACGCCACAAAAAAATCTCACCTCTAGCTGTACGCTTGCCTCGACAGTCTGACGCTCCAGTGGGTCCCCCGTCAACAGCGCAGCCAGTACGCATCACCTCAAGGCCACCCCAAGTAGTTCAGTTCGTGTATTTATTGGAAAGACTACGCATGTTTACTGCCCCACAAACTTTGTGGTCCAATAACGTGATTTTGTGTTGGTGCCTAATCCTTTTCTTGAAAGGTCATCACTCATTTTATGTTGTTCTCTTTCTACAAAGCATTTTTTGTCTATTCCAATGTTTGTGTAAACCCCCGGACTCTTGACAGCTTAATATCGTTGCGCAAGGTTCTTGTACACTTTTAAATTCTTACATGTTTGTAAGTTGTCATCGTTATTTGTGGTTTTTGCAAAGTACTTGTCTTTCCTGACGAAGGGCCCAGGTTTCTGCAACTATGCCAATTTTTAGGTTTTCCGGGCTCTCGATGTTTGTAAAATCCCAAATTTCTCCAGTCGTTCAGGTTCTTACAAAGCCTCGAACTGTTCTAGATCTCGAGGTTTCTGCAGGTCTACTGACCGTTAATACCGATTCCAGCTGCTTTCACCCTCCTACTTAAAATAGCTAATTGTCACTAGGATTCGGACCATGTTAGGTGGCCTCTGCTCGTGCTTCGTCCTACAATAACCTTTTTAACAGAGTTAGATGTCACTACTGCTCGGGCTATGCTCTCGCACGGCCACCCTTGGTCGTGCTTTGTCCTACAATAACATTTTTAACAGAGCTAGATGTCATTACGGCTCGGACTATGTCCTTGCACGTGTCAATCCGCTCGCGCTTTCCCTTCATTAATCTACTTAAGAGAGCCAATTGTCACTACGGCTCGGGCTACCTTAGGTGACCCCTGGTCGCGCTTCCCCTCCTTTAACCGTTTTAACAGAGCTGAATGTCACTACGACTCGAGCTACGCCCTTCGGCCTATTCCATCATCGACCTACTTACGAGAGCTAATTGTTACTACTGCTCGAGTTATTCTCTCGCACGACCACATTGAGTGGCTCCCGGTCGTGCCTCGCCCTACAATAACCTTTTTAACAGAGCTAAATGTCACTACAGCTACTTAAGAGAGATAACTGTCGCTACGGTTCAGGCTATGCCCTCGCACAGGCCACCTTCGGTGACATCTGGTCAGGCTTCAACGTCCATTAACCTTCGTAACAGAGCTTAAAGGCTCTACCGCTCGTACACGGGCCACCTTTGGTGGCACTTCGTCGGGCTTCACCGTCCATTGACCTTAACAGAGCTTAATGTTCCTGTGGCTCGGGCTACGACATTGCACGGGCTACCCTTGGTGGTCCCCTTCATTAACCTGCTTAAGAGAATTTAATGAGCAAGAGAACCATTTAAGCTTCATATTAATTTCCCAAATGAAATTTTTATTAGAAACTTTACAACCCTGTCGTTTGAAGTCTCCTCAATAGACACACAAATTAACAAACCACGTGTTTCATTTTATGTGATGTTTTGATCTTTGGAGAAAAAACAACTTTATTAATTATAACTCATATCGATTAGGACTTTTCAGACACTTACTATTTCTATTCAATGAAAAATCACTAAAAAAGCTCGGTTGGTTTTAAATTCTGTCTGCCAACTTGTCCTGTCAGTTACACTGACCCTCTTCCGCAGGGTCATGTCCAAACGGTGGGGTTAATACAATTGGGTCGGTTCAAGAGTTGGTTGTAGTAGTAAAACTCGCAAACGACCCAACGCTTCCAAGCTAAGCATCCAGAGCGGTGGAGCGCGTAGTCTTCAAGTCGTCCAAAAACATCCATCCAGCGCAGCACAACAATAGTACTAGTAGAAGCTGTATTTTGCTGTTTAGAATTTTGCGCTGGTTAGCGGTGGTGGTGGTGTACCGTATCAGATAGCAAGTGGAGAGTGTTGTCGCGTACTTGTCGTTTGAGTGGTTCGTCAACGATCCATCACAGAACCGTCCTGGAGAATGCAGAAAGCTAGTTTGGAAGCGGCTGTAGGCGGGGGGCTCCTTCCAATAGCGTGGTTATTTTTCGAAAGCTATAATGGTGTCTAAATGGCTGGGATTTCTCAAAAGCAATCGGAAGTTCCAAACCACAGTCAGTGTCAGATGGCTGCATGGTGATAAATGAAAAATAGTGGAAGCGCATTATCAACGGCTTTATTTTTCCGCACAACACCAGGACCCTATTAGGTAATTCTAAAAGCTGTACCTCATCAATCAACAGTACTAGATAACTCGAAGCGTCTATCTATCCTAGTAATAATAGTTATTTTTAGGTTATCGCTAGGAAAAAGAACAGAACAAATACTATAGTTTAGCTTTAAAATAAATTAACGTTTCTGCATGATTAATATTATACTCTGTAAACTTAAATACACAAAGCAAGGTAATAGTTTTCAAACAAGATAAGAATCCTATTTTCGTCGAAGGTTGCACACGTAATCATTAGCTTCAATGTTTTTTCTCTCCGACAAAATTTTTCTTATACTATAACGTTTATAGACGCACATAAATTTTCGACATCAGCAATAAAAAATTTATAAATATATTAAAATTGACTTTTCAGCAACCAACTCTTTTGACATTTTGATTTATGACTTTAAATTTCGGCTAAAAGTCTGTCTCAACCTCCACGTTAAGTAAACTGTTGAGAATAGCTAGGACTTTTAAAATAAAAGCTACAAATCATATACACATTTATAAAGTTTCCCTTTTTTTCACTATTATGAGGAAATTCGAAATCTAAAGTTGGATAAAACATTTACTGATCTAATTAAAGATTCCCCCTTCATTCCTTCCCCTTTTCTCTTTTTTTGGGGAAATAAAATCCTCGTTACTCGTTTTTAAGGAAAATCCGTAATGCACATTCATAATTCAACTAAATGATACAAAAGAAAGCCCAAACGATCCCGTTTAAACCGATATGAAGTAACGAAGTGTGTTTTAATAGATAAGTAGATAACTCGGTCGCCGAGACGATCCTACAATGTTACATCTAAGTGCACTCGGTCAATTGAGCCAATTAAGAAGTTGTACTTGAATCGTGTGTAGTATTCACTATGAGGGAATTAAGGGCAAAATTAAGTAAATTTGAAGCGAGCGAACAATCAGCGCTGCGGCCAGCAGATGGTGCCATGCGGTCCCTCTATTGCTGGACCTCGGTAGCCGCGCCACCGTCATCGTCGCAAATCAGATTAACGAATTACATTTGAAACTTATTGTTAGGAGCTTCTCGAACTGGATTATCATCGCTGTATGTATACGTTTTGCTTTCATCCCGACACACTAAAACTAATTAATAAAACAACTGCCAAAATTATATATGACATTGTGCTTCAAAAAGAGAAACGGCAAAGAGGAGAGGCTGATTTAAATTCAAAACAACCATGGGTCACACACATAATGCACACTAAATCACGTTAGCGGAATTATGTAAAAAAGCGTACGCACTTAACACGCGAAAGGGATTTATTATGGAATACAGAATTATTTTAATCCCTTGTCCTAATCGCGTCCACAAAACAAAAGCTACATACGAAAATGCCCCACCTTGAGCGAGAGAGGATTTATTTATGTTATGTTTTATTGCCGCACGTGTATGGGATTAATGCACAGAAATTTTCTCGATAAATTTTTTTTTCATATTTTATTTCCAGGAATTATTTATATATAAATACCCACAGGGGACAATACAGAATGTTGTTAGCTCTGTTAATAATCCATGTGAGAATTTGGGTTTCACATCACAAACTAATAAGACAAATAAGTCCCCGGTTCTACTTTATCATTTCTCGTATACGAGGGGAAGTTTTAATAATAATCGAAACAACTACATCCAATTTTAGGCAAATAAATTAGTAACGGTTAGTAAGAAGTGAAGGAAGGGTAGTGCCCCCTACATATTTTTTGAGTCAAAACATTCTTTAGTTAAAATTAAGTTGTTACGTTTCTGTAATTTCTTCGACATCATAGCAAATAGAACCAAAAGTTGTGTGGTATTTTCCCATTTCAATTCAAGCAACATCCTTTGATTTTTGATGATATCTCGACAAATTAGTTAAAAAGTCTTAATAGACATTCACTAGCACAGAACAGACAGAAGACACTTCAATTGCATTCTCAATCAATATCTTTCTGGTAGCTTCGGTAATTAAAAGAGCTTTTGTCGTAGCTAAAGTTTCATTTTGGACGTTCATAAAAAATTTTTCCAATGATGGTCAAAGATGCTAGACTGAAGACCTTGTGAAACCTTATAATTCCTCTTTATTCCTGCAAACATTCTAAAATAAGCTGTGATGATAGCTTAGTTATAGATGCAATACTATTTTTGTCATCTATAAGAAACTACTTCATAGATTGATGATTGACAAACAAGAATTAAATATCATTCATCCTACATAGTTTTCAAAAGGTCCCAATTAAGTTGGTTGGATAATTTTGAGAAGATAAAATTGTACACAATGATTATCAAAAGGCTTAAATTCATTTATTAAAACTCAATTTCTGATTGATGCCTCACCACTATAGAAACGTACTAACCGTTCTTGTTGTATCCTACAATTTTTGCACACAAATCCAATTTATTATATTTCAAGGTTAAAAATATATAAGACAAATCATTTACGTTTATAAAAATGAATGTAACCCGCACTAACAATTAAATCCGAAAACGAACGCCTCGTGGTATCCGATTTACATGAAACGCACAAAAACAAGAAGAACAATAAAGCTTAGCACCCCCAAACAATTCTTAATTATAAACGATTCGTTCGTTCCTAAACATTAAATATTAACGAAGATGGGCACAAATTCAATACAAAAAATAGTATCCAATCACGATATTCAACGATTACTTGTATGCCACCAGAGTGGTCTCCACTTTTATCCACTGCCTTATCCTGTCCATTATTGATAAGCAATAATGCGATAGTAAGTTCTCTCTACACTAATGGTCGTATTGTGAATGGTGTGTGTATGTGGGGTGAATGAATGACGTCACCAGGTGAAAGTACATCGGGTCGTTGTCACGAATGTCGTGTCACGAGACTCACGAGTTGTTTATAGGTGCACACGTTGCATTGATATTAATCGTAATAATGATGGAAAAGATTTGTCAAACAATAGTTTCTTATTATTTAGTTATCTTACCGTTTGCGAATGTGGAAATGGATAACTGAGGGGTTGTATGTCATAATCTTAAACAGGATTTGTTTACCTGAAAAAAAAAAATCAAATTAGTTTTCTCTAATTTTAATTACTTAATGGAATATGAAAAATAAATTCTCTTAAAATGACTCAAATTAAAGGCTGTTAATAATTGTTAATTTCTCAACTTTAGAATGTATAAGCTTTTGAATTTTTAGGGTTAGAAAGAATATTAATTTCGGATATAGCTACCTAATTGATTGCTTATAATTCGGATTTCTAATTAATGGGTATCGTAGAAAGTAAAAAAGCGAAATGGAAAGAAGTTAGAAACACAAAAACGAGTTAATTAAAAAATATATATATAAGAAACATTAAAATACAATTATTACCACTTCAAATTTTGTTAATTCCTAAATTTAATTCTTGTATTATTTTCTAGGTAACGTAATGTAGTTCAACATACGTTAACTTAATCTTACCCAACCTAAATACATTGCTAGACAATGAATTGAATTAAGTACAACAAACATATTTGCTTTGTAATAGGAAGGAAACACACACAAAGGCTTACGCTAAAATTTCATCAAATTAACTTCAATCATTTATTTACAACACACATGAAAATTAGAAAAATTACAGAAACTCTGCTAACCTCAACTAATGCTTTTCGTTTTCATTGGAAATGACTAAAAAGGAAAGCTGTAAAAATCTATTTTTAAAGTATATCTATATAGTTACTATTTTCAAGATAGTAAGTGGTCTAATTTTAGGTACAGTTTAATTACAAATTAGGTAATTAATAAAAAGCGGATTTCTAGGGAAGTTGCTTATTTTTGTAAAAAGTATAATCTTAGGAAAAATTAGAAGCTAGTAAGTTTTCAAAAGAAAGCAGTTTATTTAAGCTGTACTTTTATCTCAAAATCCAAGATTTTTGTAAACCCTCAGAGATTTAATAAGGTTTATACAAAAAAAAAAATTTAGACATTTTGTAACGATCATTTTTTGCTCGTTACATAACATTTTTTATTTATTATTTATTAATTCCTTAATAAAATTCATTTGAAGTTGGCTGTTTAATTCCTTGTATTAGAGCGAGACACCCAGTATAAATTTTCCTACTCATTTTTATTGCTTTTTGAAAAGAAATTGATGTCTTACCTACCTTGGTTTGAATTCCTACTTTCTTTATTTTATTTGTCATCAATTCATTAATCTGCATACCGGAAGTTTTAATAATCTCCCAGAAATATAATTTTTTTTGGTTCCATTTATTATTTAATAGCGAAGGTCTTCATGAGCTATTAAATATTCTTGTGTATAATCCACAAACAAATTCAAATATTGAACCGGCTCCCAAAATGAATTTCACGCCAATCTAACATTTATAGTACTCTGAGCGCCATCTGCATGCTAGAGACAAACATAGTCTCGCACCAGACCTAATTTAGCAAATCTGTTGATTCGAGTCAGTCAAGTGTCTGTGATTACACGTGCTTTAGTTTACGATCACGTTGAAAGTAACATTTTGTGTACTCAGCTAAGAAAATATAAATCATTGATTAGAGATAAGTAAAATTTTAAGATAGGCATAGAATAATATTATAGTTTAGAGCAACGAACATTTAGAATGTGATTTTGTGTTTCGTTCTTTTGAGGTTACGATACAAATTTTGCACTGGTTGCTCAAGTTGAACTCTTTTTGGTTTCTGGAGTTTAATTTGGGATATTGTCGTTTATTCTAGGCACCTCATGTGTGCTGATAAAGTGAGTAAAACGCCATACCAGCTTACTCAAGTGATGAAAAAGGATTAAACCAATGTTGGCGTGATTATAACATTCCCAGGGCAATTTTGCTTCGACATATTAATAGCTATTGGACCTATAAAATCACTGGGAAGGTATCCTACCATCTCTGAAGTCGAGAATATAATTTGTGCACGTATAGTGCAATTCTCAGAATGTTTGTTAGGGTTAGCAATTCGCGACATTCGCAAGCTAGCGTTCGATGTAGCAGAAAAAAATAAAATAACCGCATCTATTTAATCCCGAAGTACAAATGGCCGGGAAAAATTGGTATTACAACTTTATGGAGAGAAATTAACATGGCAACCGCAATTTACTTCTTTGAACAGAAAAACGATTTAACAAAGAAAATGTAAATATACGCCTTTTTTGATCTACTGGAATAGTTGTGGGGAAAATATGATATTAATACGACTAGTATCTATAATATGGATGAGTCGGGCTTCTCCATTGTGGCCAAGAGATGTCAAAAAATTATTACCGCAAAGGGAAGTAAAGCTGTTAGGTCAGTAGCCAGTGGAGAACGAGTTATAAATATTACAATAGTATGTTGTGTGAGTGCTGCCGGATGGTACGCGACCCAGATGATTATTTCACAACGAAAAAAAACCGATGAGTTAGGTAATGGTGCCCCACCCGGAACTAAAATACAAATATCGGATTCTGAATATATATCAAGTGAGTTTTCTAGATACTGTCTAAGCTACTAAAGACAAAAAAACTGCTATTTCTATTAGATAGGTGTACCACACATTGTAAGAAGTGCAAGAAGCGGAGTTATAATGGTGCACCACGCATCTCCTACAACCTTTAGACAGATCTTTCTTCAAACCAATGGAGGTATATTATTCCCAGGCATCTGAAAAGTAGTTAAGGTCTAACGTTGCTCGCACAATAACCCAATATCAAGTTGCCGAACTTCTTCATGAGGCATACGGAATTGAATTGAAACTGCCACCAATAGATTCAAAGCGTCTGGAATTTAGCCTGCTAATAGACATGCCTTTAAGGAACTCGACTTTGCTGCTTCTGAGAATCTTCAGTAATGATTCAAATGCGACTAAAAAACAATTCAAGTGACGATCAAGAAGATGAGGATTTACTTCTATCGGTTTTGAAAGACCAATCTTGTCATTATCACAAGATTATCTTACACCATCAGTAAGCGACCCTCAGAGATTGTTTTCTACTAGCTTGGACAAACTTGCTCTCTTGCAGTTGCCAGTAGCATGTCCCTTAAGTAAAGATCAAGAGGCATACAGGAGGCAGTAGAAAAATCTAGAAAAAAA
>VTPC01091281.1:7766-31550 GCA_011009095.1 Ignelater luminosus
AAGCCATTGCAGGTGAGTTTGACAGAGGATAAAAGCTGATTGTAAACCGAGTTGGTTTTGTGGTAAGAAAAGTCTAGTTTTGAGTCACTACAGTTGGCTTGGTTGAGGGAGAATTACCCGTTAGGGAACCATTTGATGGAAGGAGGTTTATGAACATAATCCACAGTATATGGTTTGATGAAGGGCAAAGTATGACTTTGAATTACCGCAGCTGATGTTGTTGAAGGCGTAGCCCGCTTATATGCAACTGTAGGTGGGTTACTGAAGGATAAGACCTGATTATGACAAATTGCAGGTGCATCACAAACAGCTTGAATGAGGGAGGCCTGGTGAGATCGAAATTCGTTTGTATGCCATAAAAAGAGGAGAAATTTGATCGTAAACAATTCGGGTGACCTGCAATAGAACGAAACTAACTTTCGTCAGGGCCCTACAAACAGATTAATGTTTCTTAAGAAGAGAATGATGGAAGGCTAACCGTGCCGAAGATCCACTGCAGGTGGTTTTGTTAAGGGTAGGGTAGCCTATGACCATTACTCACTTTAAGTGGTTTAGTGCAAATCAAAGTTCGAGTATGATCCACCACTGTTCTGGTGACTTAGTTGAGAACAAACACCGACCAACAGCAATTATAAGTAACTTGGTGGAAGACAGAGCCCGATCAAAAACTACAACAGGTGACTTGGTTAATTATAAGACATAGCTCGAGCTTAAGACACCAGAACTGGCTTGTTTGGTGAGATATAACCACAAGTGGCTAATGACAAATGAGAGAAACCCAACGGTAAGCCATCACACAAATTACAAATGGATTAATGTAGGATAAAGACCAATTTGTAAGTCCTCGCAAGTGGCTTGTTAAAGGGCAAAGTTCGTTTGTGAGCCAGGAAGATATATTTGGTGTAAAGTGCACTAGAACTGGTTTAGGGCAAAGCCCGACTGTAAGTCATCGGAGGTTGGAGAACAAAGTTTAACCATAAACCAACAGAAGTGGTTTAGAGATGAAGAGAAACGACCAAACTGTAAACCAACGGAGATGGCTCGGAAGACAAAGGTCGACTGTGAACCACAGTTGGTGGCCTGGAAGGCAAATCTAAGTTAGTTTCATCTAACCTAAGACGATTAAATAAAAAGAGTTTCCGCATAACGCAATGGAGCCGCAGCGCAACGGGCTTAAAAGCAAAAACTATTTCTAATTTTTATTTTCTTGTTTGATTCTTAATTGAGAAAGAGTGAACATAACCAAATATTTTTTTAGAATTCTAGAAAAGAAGAAACGAGTATATCAAAACTAATATTTTTACTTTTGTAACTTTTTAAGCCAAAAACCATATAGAGGAAAAAGCTTTCAGTAAAAACACTTGCCAGTCGCTACAGTCTCAGCTTACATTTCAATTTTAAAAAGTAGTTATTACAGCAAAATCTCAGTTATTTTTCAACAACATTCATATTTAATTTACTAAAAGCTGAGCCTGCGTAGGATATTAGCATAATAAAATATCAAACGGTTTCATCTCATCCGAACATGTTTGATGAACAACACTACAAATCAAAGCTCATTCACGACCGATCAATTAAAAATAAAAAAAAAACGAATACTTTAGAATTATTCTTTTAGTGGTTAATTAACGTCATGGAAAATAATAAAGTCGTTATATGAACAGTTCGATCCATTATTATCAAATTTTAAAGGTGAATGCGTGATCAGAATCGAAATCCAAATAGGTACAATGTGCGCCGATTTAATTAGAAAATTACAGTGATCAGTCGACCGTTTAATTGGAAAACAATTGTAGCTTTGCCAATGAAATAAAATTAAATTGTTATACAATATTGATATTTTCATTTCAATTCTCAATGGAGAAAAAAAATTTTAAACCCGTTGTTAATTAATTGTTCTGTTTGCTCTCTCTTCTCTTTTTAGTTTTATGCCCAGTAACACGCATTTGTATTATTTATTAGTTAGGTTGGTCAAAATCGATTTTTAAAATAAAAACTTTTTACTGTATTAAGTTGCAATTGCAACAAAAAGACCATTTTTTAAGAACTGAAGCTAATAAAACACAAATGCTAAATATTGTCAAATTATTCTAAAACGAACAAGCAAAAGCCATCTACAATCAGCTTATATTTCTAATAAAATAGTTTTTTGTGTAGTCTAGAAGTGGCATCTTACGTAAAACTTTCATACATAATTCAACTTGGTCTTAAGATAGTAAAATTCAATAAACATACTGTTTTAGAGGAGCAATTGCCATCTATTGGTGATACACGTTTATACTGTATCTAGTTTGGTTCAATCACATACTAAATTATTTTCTATTTAAATAATTGTTTTTTTTAGTACACTCTGTATTTTTAATATGTTTTTCCTTGATATTATTTTTGTTTATTCATTTCGTTGTAACTTGTAGTTTAACACTAGGAGATTGTTCCAATATATTTTTTTCCTACGACTTGTAAACCGGCACCCTTAAAAATTTAATGAAAACCGAGTGTCACGCCTATTACTTGTCACATTACCCTCAATTACCACAATAAAACAGTCACTATAAATTTCGGAAAACGAAAATATATTTCCATTGCACCAAATGGGTTTATGTATAATAAATAGAAACTGAGATGAAATCGCATGAAATTCTTTTAATATGACAATATAAAAGGATTTTAATGTCAATTTAACTTTGAAGAAGAGTTAGAAAGTGCATTAGTGATTTATTGTGTTCTTTACTACATATGACGTGTAAATATTTTTCTAAAATCTTGTTTTCATATTTTGGTAGACTCTTTTGCTCTTCATTATTTGTACAAGTTTTAATAGGTGATGTTTGACCAATAAAAACTGAAAAAAAACAAAAGCAAAATAATTTAAAAATTACAAGCAATCTATAAAAAGATCTCTTGAAATTAGCAAGATGCCCTTGTACAAACTCAAAACTGATTTTCCAAGTTTTGAAATTGATGACAAGCATGAGAATTCCAGAGATCTGCTAAATATTTGAACTAACTCCGATAGGTGTCGTTACTAAATTTGCAAAATTTTTTAAATTATTTAGATTTTGACTTCAGATTTGGATTCTACATCGAAAACTAAAGACTTGTGTTTTCGTTTTTTGATATCTTTTTAGGAACAGTCAAAATGGCCGCCAAAATTTAAAAAATTTTCAAAAAATTTCTTTTTACTTTAGAATCATATTCTACATCAAAAAATAAGAGACTCGTGTAATTTCAGTTTTTTAATATTACCTTGGGGACTCGATCAAAATGGCGACCGAAGTTTGAAAAGAGTAACAAAACGGAATTCGTTGTGGTTATGCTTTGCATTCTCAGATGTTTTATATTGAAGGCATGTAAGAAATGATAAGGAATAAATTCAATAGCCTGGTGAGGGAAAAACTTAATTAATCCATTGCAGGTACCTGGTGAGGGCAAAGTCCGTTTGTTGGCTAACGCAGGTAGTTTGGAAAAGACAAAAGCCCAATTGTTGGCTTGCCTGGGAAAACGAAAACTGTGGATCACCGTAAGTAGCCCAGTGACAACGAGATGTAATTGCAAGACCCCATAAGTAGCCTAGTGAGGGCGAAGTCTAACTGTTAGACACCGTAGGTGTCCTGATGAGAACAGAGCTTAACTGTAAAACAGCGCGGTTAACCTAGCGAGGACAAAATTCAATTGTAGGTGGCCTAGTGAGAAGGAAGAGAATTTTTGCAAGTAACCTGATTATTAACGTGAGTCATTGTGGATGACCTAAGATAGGACGAAACTTGATTATAGGCAACCGCAGGTGGTTGGTGATAGGCGGAGCCCACCATAAGCTACTTTAGGTGGTGTGTTTAGAAGTCAAAGCCTTAAAAACAGATTAATGTTTCTTAAGAAGAGAATAACCATTTTTTTATTTATTCTTTTGTTACCTCTGTTTTCCGGTTTTATCTTTAAAAGGTAATTACTTGCATATGATATTGCTCAATATGAGAGTTTTTGTGTTATTATAACGTGTTTAAGGCTCAGTTGCAGTATACTGACTATTTTGATTTTTACGTTTATTTGTTGAGCAACTCGTCTGTGCGGTTTAGAGCCATTGTGGAGAGTAAACCGAATCGTTATAGCCACCATAGATGGTCACTGGTGAGTTGGTGAGAGCAAAGCCCAATTGTTGACCACCTTAGGTAGCTTGATAAGGATAAAGCCCTAAAGCTAACTGGCAATGGAAGGTAGACATTTGTAGACTTCTGTAGAAGTCTTAGTAAGAGTGAAATTCAATTGTAATTCTGTTGTTAGCCAGTGTAGACCACATATTGAAAACAAAGCTCAATTATTGGTTACGACGAGATGCACTTGATGATGTCAAAAACCTATCGTAGGCCACTATAGGTGGCCTGGTGAGGGTGGAATTTAATTGTTCGGTGAAGAGCAAAACTCGGTTGTTGGGCAGTGTAGGTAGCCTGATGAGGATAAAGCCCAATTGTTGCCCAATTTGTAGGCTGCCACAGGTGGCTTGGTGAGGTAAAAGAACAATTGTAAGCCATCTGGGTTGTTATAGGCGACCCGATGAAGAACAAAACTTGATCATGAATCATTGTGGGAGACCTGGAAGAGTGCAAAACCTAATCGTAGCTAACCTTCAGTAGTTTGGTGAAAAGGTCAGGGCCCTACAAAAAGATTGGTTTCTCTTAAGAAGAGAATATTACAATTTCACATGCGGTTTTTAACAGAAATCATAACATGTGCAATTCTTAATTCTTTTGTTATATTTATTCTCCAATTGTATTTTTAAGGTCCTCTTTTACAACAGTTGAATAAGTTTAACTAGGGGATTATTGTCATAGATACAACTGTTTCCTAGTTAGATTTATCCAATAACTTCACGCTGTTGTCTGTTTTTGTAACTCTGTAAATATAAGGAAAACTTGATTTCTATTTAACAAAACAAAACTAGTCGGTATTAAACGTGCAACAGCACCAAATGCAGCCGCAGGTACGACAATTTTCAAAAAAAAAAAAAGAAAACATTTCCAACCTAACAAAATGAAAGCATGGCCTGTTACGACCCAGAAACATCGTGAACGGAGTATAATAATTTGTAATTAAGTAATGAAACGTTTATTAACTAGTTATCTACCTTATCTACTATCAATTTCAGTTTTTTGAAATTCCACCAAATCACACCAAATATACTCTGGCGCCTGCAGTATAGGCAACTCATCATTCTCCCTTATAAGATAGCTTGCATGTATTTGACTTTGAAAGTAGAAATTTTTAAAATTTGAAATACCATCTAAAAATTCATTTATAGTAGAAAAGTAATTTGAACAATTCTAAAACAAAATTTTGTAGTATGTATGTATACATTACTATTCACCGACTAATTATGAATTACAATGAAGTACAGTAATAAAGTAAAAAGTAGTTTAGATAGTAATAAAAATAAAACAATTTCGTGTGCATGTAGGTAAAAGTTTCTTAATTGTAATGTATGCTTGGTGCTGTAGGGGGTGAACATTAACAATTAACATGTTATATTATGTGATGCACACAGGTATTATAAATATCCCTCAAAAACTTTATATGCCAGTAAATTATAATAACAACTTTTTACAACTATAATTAAAAGTAATAAAATATAAAATTTACTCCTTCTACCTTTTGTAATTTTTTATGTGTAGGAGGTATATAACACACTTGAGATTTATAAAAATAATAAATTAGCTCTTGAAATCATTCTTATTGAATTTTTATTTGATAATTAATTGTTAGACAATGGTAAACCATAGATCACATTTTTAAAAAAAATTTTTTGTTATTATCTTTTTCTAGAAGTATATTACAGTATAGAATTTGAAGAAAAAAGCTGAAAGAGAATTTTGAATTTTCATTTCTTGCAAAGTTGATGTAAGATTATTTTTATTTTCTAGTGATGTTTTTTTTATTCAAACATTCTATATCTTTTGTGTGAATAAAACTTCCCTGGTATGAATATTCCCAAATCTTGTGTGCTAAGCATTTCTAAAAAACTCAAAAGTCCAGTGCGCTAACATTCATCTTTGATGTTATTTCACTCCTAGCATTCTGAGATAAATTGTGTATGATAATTCTAAAACTGTAAAAAGGGATCTCCAAGAACGTTTTCAAACTTATATGTAACGTAACCTCACGTTACACAATATTTACTCTAAAAAAACCTCTTATAGTCTTACCCAGCTAAAACTCAGAGGTGGTTTTGAGCATAGTTAAGGGGATTATAACGGCAATAAAAGAATACGAGTATAAGACACAGTATATTGACGTAAAAAGAATAATCACAAGTCAAGAGCATATAAAAATTATTATCGCTTAAATGCGTCATTTCCTTCAAATATCCTTTAAATAAAACCTTAACTTACATTCAGATTTTATAACTCCTTATTTTAAAAACTAAATCAATTATTTTTTAATCATCCCATTTTAGCTTGAATTTACCCCTATCTACACTAACTAGCTTAGAATCAATTTTTTTTATCTGATTAATTAAGATCTATATTTTATAAGCCTTAGAAGCGAGCAGTTTGAATATAATGTGTTATTTAGTAATAACATCTTTTAATGTGTGCAACTGGAAATTTTACAATTTATTGTATTGTTTACAAAAATATATTTACATGTTATTATGTACAAAAAGTTCTTTGAGATCCTTTTTACAATTATTATTACTATACACTATTTGTGTTATTCTAAGTTTGAGCATCAGAAGACGGTTTTGGTGTTGGCATCGCTTTGTAATATAGCCAACAAAAACAACTTGAACTGATAGCTATCACAATCATTCCCAAGAGTAACCAGTGTGTACTAACATAAAGAAAACCCAAGTTGTACAACATTTCTCTACAGTATAAACCAATTTCTTTATCAAAATTTGGTTGACCCATTCCGTAGATTATGACACTACCTAGAAACATAAAAGAAATCACTAAAAGTTTCTTTTGCATCTCACGAGACTAACAATAATTATAAATGTAATCTAGTAAAGCTACATTAATTGTGTATAAATTTTATGTTTATTAAGCTCACCAGCTATAACACCCCCTGCTGTCATAAGGTTACATATTACTGCAAAATATTTCAGTAAAAGCCAATCTGCGTGTTTGTTTAGAACTGGCAACAATTTTCCAACTGAACCTGTAGTACCTATTAAATACCTAATTAATTAACAGTTAGATGTATACAATAAAATGCATTGTATG
This sequence comes from Ignelater luminosus, assembly GCA_011009095.1. Taxonomy (NCBI): domain Eukaryota; kingdom Metazoa; phylum Arthropoda; class Insecta; order Coleoptera; family Elateridae; genus Ignelater; species Ignelater luminosus. The sequence continues at coordinate 14,984 of VTPC01091281.1, forward strand.
ACCTTGCATGATGAAGTAATTTGTAATTCTTTGATCAATCGGACACTCGTTAAAATATACAGTACCATTAAGTAGTATGCTTAAGTCTGCCATTAGGAGTATTGCTGATATCATTGCTATGACGCCTAAAACAGTTTAGAAATAATTAGAATTAATGAAGCCAAGAACAAAAGCAATATATTTAGAAATCAGTCGATTAAATCAATTTCAGGTGAAGAACGTAGAAGAAGAATTTAATGAGTGAGTTACATACATAAAGATGCTTCAAAATGAGATTGCAGGTAGGTATTAGACTAAAAGGACACCTAATAAATTGAATTTTAAGATATCTAAGCCTGCCTATAATACTTAATTACTATTGACATAAAAAAATAAAAACCTACGTTCGTTTGTAAGCACAAATATTACACCAAGGAAATGTGCTTTAATGTTATAGGGTTCGTTATTATCCATCTTGTTAGAATGCACCCTCATCAATAATGCTGAGAGTGTTTTAATTTATTTCCATTTTCTATATACTAATATCAGGAATTAAATTAGATATCACAATAAAAAATCATCTTTGCAGTGTGTGCATGTTATCTAACTGATAATTTTGATAAAGATTAGAGTAGTTTTTCCCAGTAAAACACCTATATAGTACATACTACATAAAATTGAGAATTTGAATTTGAAATTACATGTTTTATAATTTAAAAAAGGTATTAAAAGTCTGAAATGAAAAATACACATAATAGGTAAAAACTGTCATGATTTCCGTAAAGATTATTTCGCCGTCACTGATTCTTTAACTGGAAGCTCAAAGTACAATATTTACATAGAAATCTTATCTTATTGATGGTTTGATTATATATCATACATTCCTACAATATAGCGTGCATCCGATGTCCAATTTAAATCGGCAAGACTTTATCGGACTTATTAATCTGGTAGTCTTCGAACATGATCGCATTGTTTCGGTTTTCCCCTTTTTAGAGCTAGCCGTTTTTGAGTTATTCCACATTTGTCAAAAAGAAAACAAAAGGCGATCAATGTCCGGTTCAAAGCAAATCCGATCTGGATAAGCCCTTCCATTCCAGAGATATGAATAAAGCTTGGGAAGAACCAAAAGATGATCATTATCAAATAGGATTGACTTGTAAAATCTCTAATAGAAACAAGGTTTGCTGGTAGAGCTAATGGTCTTAATTAAACATTTCTGACTACTAGATTTTCATGTGGCTACGTATAATAGCAAACTAAGATTCAATAGCAGATCCAGACACTTTCCATCTTCAGTTTGGAGTTGGAGATTCTTGATTTGTTTTCTGCAATTGTTCATGTTCACGATTAAACTAAATCTAAACTGTCGAAACATGTGCACAACATGAAATCAACAAGGAAAAGTCAGAAATATAAAATTGTGAATTTTTATTGTCTTTATTATAAATAAAAAAGTATGTAAAACTATACTGATTTCATTGCAATAGCAGAATTTATGGTTACCTATAGTTAAAAAAACTGTACGTTTCTTGAAAAGATAATAGTCTCAAGGGAAGTCAAAAGAAGTGAAAGAAAATTAAAAGTCATTTTGTAAATGTTTAGCATATTTTTGCTACATTTAGCTAACTTATGTATGAATATTATAGAACGCGTCATATAGATTTTTAATAAATAGGTTTTTTTGTAGAGAAAAAAATGCTGCATCTATACATGTCATTGCTTTTTATTTTCCTCTAGTTTTACAACAATCAGATACACATTGGAATCATTTTAACAAGACATTGATGGTTTTTTGTAATGTGTAATATGAATTGCTCAAATATCTCAAGATAAACACATAATCAAATGATCCTATAATCGTCATTTGATTATGCCCATCACTAATTAGAAGTTACAGAAACCTAGATTATTTCAAAATAAAAAAGTTAATTGTATTTTTGGTTTAACTGCAAGTAATATTATTGTCTTAATGAATAGATTGTATAGAAGGTAGATACGTATATCAAAACAACAACAAACTTCTCTTTGACAAGACAAACATCTTTCTTTAACAGCATTTTCATCATCTGCTTGTTGATATTTATCATTAAGTAGAAAATATGTGGAAGATACTTAAACTTTAAAAATCTTAAAATCCTCAAGTGCACTCTAAATGAAAAGTTGGTGTACTTATAAAATTTAATCTGCAATTTGGAAGTCTTCATTGAAATATTTTGTCCTGGAAAAAGCTTTTGCAAGAGAGAATAGTTTGGTTTTTCATTTGGTATACTAATAAAAATAACCTCGAATTTTGAAAACTATCTGTCACAAAACAGAGGTTAAGTTGATTTCATTATGTCAAAAATAGCAATAAATATTTATTTTTACAATAGTATAACACAGTAATAATACAATAAGAAAATAGTGAATACAAACATTTGGAATTTCTCAAAGTTTTCAATGGAACTCTTGCTATTTTGTACCAAATTCAAAATTTAAAACAGTGTTTTTAGGTTATACTGGCTTTGTAACCAGAACATTCCTTCTGCTAATGCTGACTGAACAGGATGCTCGAAAACAATGCTTAATATATAATCTAACAGTATTACAGTAATTTAAAAAAGTGTTTGTTATTACTAGACTAACTTGACTTTGTTTTAAAACGACATTGAATGTTCAAACAGTGATTCAAGAGATAAAATGCCACAGCCATTAATATTAAAGAAATTACAACTTACAGTACTTACTAGACCTAAAAGTAGCTTCCTAACAGAAAAAGGTGAATCGTTAGCCCAACCAACATACTAAGTTTCCTTATGCTATACTTACCTACAACGTTTGAATGCTTTCAATATAATAAAAAGCTTCAAATATTTTTTTAAACACTTTCATTTATTTAACTGAAAACATAATTATGCTCATTACACTTAAAAATGTAATTTAAACAATTAATTCAAGGAAGAACGTTTACATAACGAGGAAATAATTTTTTACAATTATCTATTTAATTATTCTCTTTTCTTTTAGTTAGTCTGGTCTAACGTTTCCAGTTTTTGTTTTTTTTCCTTAATAAGAAAAGGCACGTCCGTTTGGTCTCCCACAGTATTATAAAAGCATAAATAAAAAAAAAGAAAATATAAAGGGAAAATAAATTAAAAAAAACTAAACTTGTGAAAATAATTTAATTACATTATCTCGACAAATATAAACAAAACAGAAAGAAAGGGAGCAAGATTTTAAATGAATCATTTGCATACGACAAAACACAAGAAAGAGAAATTCTTGTATACAAAATAATTAAACCTGAGTGTGTGCATTAATATATTAAACTATTTGACTATTAAATGTGTCAAAGAAAAACTGAAATCATAAGTTCATAACGTAACACACTATAAATAATAATAATAATACCAAAGACAGTTCAGAATTTCCACTATTTGTTGCAATTATTTATCTAAATAATTGTCTTTGGTTTGCTTTACGTTTAAAATAAAACGGAAACCAATCAAACATTATTAATTAATAATAATAATAATAATAACAAATGACTATCAATACAAACTACTGACTAATCGTAGACCAGGTGATATTTATATTGACTATATTTATTATAAAAATTAAATTGAATAAAACATACAGTTCCTTCATAAAATAACAGTATATTTCTGGAGATTCAGAGACTTCAGTGCGTTTTTAAGAACAAACTGTATGCTGGGAGAAAAATTAATATGATATTATTAGAACAATAATCCTGTTTTTTGAAAGTCCATTAACACTCTTCCCTAGGTGTAGTTTGATTATTTTAAATTCGACTATCTTAAGAGTCATTTTGAGAGAAAAAGAGAGAGAATCTGAGGCATATGTCTCTGAAAGACAATGTAACTACAACGAATATGAGAAATAACAATTACTTTAAATATATACAACATAAGGCAATATTTATCTCTCTTTTTTACAACTTAAGATAATGGTGTAGTTAGAAATACTAACGAAATCAAGAAACAAATCATAAAAAAATTGTATAATATATTAGAACTACATGTATTCTCTTTTAACTACCGGTTGTTTTATTTATACAATTCTTCATCTTTTTTTATTTGGTACAATAATTGTAAAATATTAATGATTCAAGCTAGGAAGTGCACTTAATTAATAACAATAACATCTATTTATGGAACTTATAGTAACCATGACCGCTAAGAGCAATGGTAGGTAAAAAGTAAGATATATAATATATATAAACTTGAATCCTGTATCACATTCAATCAATTATTTTTAAATCACGATCAGGTTACCAAAAATATTCATTTAAACTTGTATTATATAAATAAAATCTATTACTTAAACAAATACTGTCACGTTTTTTATCTACTACCCTTCTTTTTATTCCTCCCTTGTTTTGGTCGTTTTCTTGTCCTAGCTGTATCTTCTTTTTCTTCAATATTATCACTAGAAGTTTTCCTAACTTTTGCTTTTGGAGAGGATAACAACCCATCTGTGCTCTCGTTCTTATTACTCGTACTACTACCACACGTATCATCACGTTTACGTTTTCTTTTGTTGGTATGATAATATGGCAAAGAAAGGAATTCGTACGGATCTACATCGATCTCAGTTCTGCATTGTCTCCTTCTAATTCTTTCACTCTTCCTAACAGGTTCATCATAGTAAATCTTCCGACGTCCAGTCTTACGTTGTTTAACAGGTTGCTTATTTTCGTTATTATTTTCAGTATCTTTCCTATCAACAGAAACAGTCGACTCGGATACTCTAGCACTAACTGAATTACTCGGAGATACATTTTCAGGATTCAATGGACTCGAACTCATTGTATTAAGGTACTCTTTAACACGTGTATCTCCAAAACAGAAAACATTATCTTTCTGATCAGAAGAAGAACTGGAACGCACTGTAATAATTTCTTGGCTTGAGCTACTTCTTTCAGGTTTCTCTTCAGTCTTTTTCAGGTCCACGGATATATTAGCTTTGGAAGAAACTGGAGTACTTGAACCATTCTTAATTGAATTTTCACTAGTTACACTACATGAAGAAATACTCATGTTGTCAGAGGAACTTTTCTTTTGCCTGCGCCTTTGCGCTAATTTTGCATTAAGCACATCTTGCAACCTAAAACCTTCTCTTTCTGCCTTGTGGAAAGCATTGAACGTGGTCTGTAGACCCCTTTCAGTAGAACCGCTTGAAGAAAGCACATCAGGCGTCATTAATGGAGTCTGCGGAAAGGTTTGGCAACCTTGCACCCAAGCATTATTACGCAAATCATTCATTCTCAGTCTCTGTTCAGGATTGACAGTCAATAAACCTTGTACAACACTTTTGGCCTCTTCGCTAACACCACCCCATGCTGGCGATGAAAAACTGAATTCTCCACCTTTAATTCTAGCCATGACCGCAGCTGCACTACCATCACGAGAACCAGCATGGAATGGAGCTCGACCACACAACATGGTGTATAATATCACACCCAAGCTCCACAAATCACAGTTTTCATCGTAGCCTTGTGGATCTCCATTCAATACTTCAGGCGCTGCATAATGAAGAGTAAAACAAGGCGTATGCAAAACTTCTTTTTCTTGCTTCAATCGAGCAAAACCAAAATCAACAACCTTAATTTCAGCATTATCATCACTCGTAGTAAACAGAAGGTTTTCAGGTTTTAAATCTCGATGCACAACTCCTCTAGAATGCATGAAGCTCACAGCCGACACAAGCTTCCTTAATATTGCTGAAGCTTCAGATTCTGTGAATTTGGATTTTTTGCGTATTCTATCCAATAATTCACCGCCTGTAACAAAGAGGAATGATATTAAAATCTGTAATACAAATATTCATATTGAATTTTTAAAATTTTAGCAAAGCAAAATAAATTTTATGTCTGAGAGTTTTGACTGAATAATTTGACCCCACGTTGATGCCAGCCAATTTTAAAGTTTTTTTTATGATCATTTTTCTTTTGAACTTTAATGATGACATTTTAAACGTAGAATGTACAGAGCTATATTAAACTTAATATTAAACTACATTACATCAATGTTATAATCAATTTAGAATAATACAAGAATTATTGATGGTAAAGATAAACACAAATACTTTCAATAAAATTAAACTCAATACAGTTTCAGAAAATACAAACCATTGGTTGTCTGCAAAGCAGATTTTGCAAACAACAAGCGTAAATCCTAAGGTTAACTCAGGTTAGTTTAGGTTCAGATTAAGTTAAGTTGTCAAGATTAAGATAAGTTATGTTAGGTCAAGATAGATTGTATTAGGTTAGGTTAAGACATTGAGGTATAAAACAAGGAGAACTGTGAGAAATGAGAGTGGGAATGCATTTGTTATTGTTTTCAATCAAGCGCTGCATAACGCCCAGTGGCAGAAACGAATACCGTTCAAATGTTTTCTAAAATTTATGGAAATTATTTCCTTTTATTTCACTTTTTGATCAAATATCACAGTTTACTATTTTTAATCGCACTATGATATGAATGAAACATACTAATTGTGTCATTATGTTTGCTAAAATAATAATTATCTCTGCTACTGATCGCTTGTATCACTTATCTAAGAAATGCTAGGTTAGAATTTTAATATAATCCAGGTTTTATAAACAAAACACTTCTTGAGCTTTGTTGCCAGATTGAATAATTTGTCATAACTAGAGATCGGATTTTTGCAAAATGCATATTCTTTAATCTGTGCATATTTATAAGTTTCTATGCTAATGTGTAAGAATTACATCATTTAAAGGCAATTTAACCTAATTATTACTTGCATATATTAATGCATTTTTCATTAATTTTAGTAGATATTTAAAAAAGTTTAAATTTGTCATTAAGATTCTCAAAATTCGATTGTTACTTTTAAGAAAATGTTAAGTATTAAGAGAAATTCAATTAATTTTTGTTATATGCTGTCCGATGTCCGAAGTAGTCGGTTTAATGTTTTCCACAAAAAGGATTTTGGCTTATTTTTCTTTATTAATTTTGCAAACCCATCTAAGACTTTTAAAAGCCATTTAGGTAAATACTTAATAAATATGTCACCAAGTACAGACCAAGCATTATATCTTGGTGAATAAATGGACTTGCGCTGAATGTCATATATTCTATTACAAACTTTTCTCAGATTTTTTTTTTAAAGAAGTAAGTGCACATCACTTAATATAGTTATTTGTTTTCATTATTACGGCATTTTTTGTTTTAATTTACTTAAAACAATGATATCAATGTGTGGATGCTCGCCAAGATACAACATGTGGCCTGTAGGTACTATTAAAGGATTTTACTGAATCTTTAGAACTTAATATATTGCCATGTTTCTTTTCTGCAATTCATTAAAGATTTCTTTTCCAAAAATTTACTGAATACAGGGCTTTATCGTGGGGATTCCTCGAAAAGAAAAATAAGGAATTTTGCTTTGCGTGGTAGGAGTAACACGTCTGAACATTTAAATGAGTTTTGCTTTAGTAGTTCATTGAATCTTGAAAAGTGTTCAGAAAACAACAAAAAAAAAGTATCTTTCGTTTCATCTTTTAAATGCAATTTATTAACTGTGGTAAAATGGTATCAATTTAAAAATTATTATTACTAGATATCCTGTGAAATACCTAAGACACCAGCATGTGAAGACTCCTTCGCATATAGGAAAATGTGAGAAATTGAAGCAGTCTATGTTACAATGCCTAGTGACAGCATCAAAAGAAACTGAACAAGAATCGTTCAATAATGATTTATGGTAACTGAAAAGATTTTTTAAGAATGTTCCCGATGAAAGCACATTATGAAAAGTAAAATGTAAAGTCCTGTTACAAAGATCACTTAATGATAGATGTTTTTGCAAAAGATCAACCGAATCGTTCCTATTTAATTTGTTCCAAAAACCAATAATTGCACGATTTATTCAAGAAGGTTTATCATCATTCTTTTTGCTGGAAAGTGTACCTTCAGAAAAGTTTTGCTCGTGGTGTCACATGATATTAGGACAAAATCTAAGAATCTAATTTGATTCATATTTCCTATTTACCTCACAGTATGAATCGCGTAGCAGAAGAAATTAGAAAAAGTTTTCCGCTTGTTGACGAATTCATCAGCAACATTAAAAAGATATTTATAAAAGCTCCTTTAAGAGTGCAGTTTTACGAAGAAACCCACCTCGCAAATACATCACTACCCTCACAACTAATAATAATTAGATGGGTTGAGGCTACGATTTTTCACACAAACAATTTTGATGGTTTGAAAATCATTAGCGGATAAGTATTGCTATATAGAAATGCAAGAAGCTGCTGTAATCTTCTGAATTGCTTCATTTCAATTTCAAGATTAGAAGCACAGGGTATGTCACTTTTAGAATCTACTGATGTAAGAGCTGTTTGACACGGTAATATTTTTTGTACAATATTTCAATGTAAATGTAATTTAAGAAAATTTAAATACATGTCATATAGATTTGTAAAAATTGATTTAAATTTTGAAGCAAGAATTGAGAATATTTAGAAATCTTTCTATTTATTTGCTAAAAATGCGTCAGTATCTGCAGACCACGCTAAAGACGCTAACCTAACCTTTACTTTCTCTTTAAATTTGCTAATATTAATATGATTGTAGCAACACCAGCTCCAGTACAATATAGATTGATATCATTTATATTCATTTTTAAGGTTTCAGGAGTCCGAATAACCCAAATAACCACTTACGAAATTTTTAGGTTAGAATAGTTAGGTTAGAACTGCAAACAACTGTAAACCCGCGAAATTCAAACATTAAACGTCATTCTGGTAATGACAACGCGAGAAAACGCAGGCGCACCAACAGAAATTTACTCATTTTTGAAATTAAATCTGTAACTGCATCATGCAGGATATTATTTTTCCTTGTAAAATTTACAATAAATTTTAATACATTTTTTATTTGGAAAATATTACTGTGTCAAAAGGCTCTAATAAATAATTTTGAAGACTATTGCAACAAACTAGAAGGTGAAGTAGGTGCTGAAAAAGTTTGATTATGTAATTACAAAAGATAAGGGATACCTAACATTACACAAGGTTACAAAAGTTCTTCAAGGAAGGATTGTAGAAGATTTAGATATGAACCCCGCATTAATAGCCAAGCTGAGGAATGCTCCAATTACATCAGTAGATGTTGAGAGAAGCTTTTCGATTTTTAAACATATGTTTATAGGAGACACCGACTTCTAAATAAACTTATTTTTTAAAAATTAAGTGTACATGTATTATTAATTGCAATATATCGTCGCCTTACTTTCAAAACCTCCTAAGTCATTTTTATAAAATTGTTCAGGAAACGCAAAAAACCTTTTAATTGCATAATGTAATGCTGACATACAAGGTTTTACCATTTGCCGATAGATGTCATTTCTGATCATAGGATCTTATTATCAAAAGTTCATAATAGCCTAAATTTGGACTTAGGAGGTTTTGAAAGTAAGGCGATGCTATATAAGAATAATAATAATTAATATAATTTAAAAATGCTTTGCTGCATATATCCTTATTTCGTCTGCATAATGCACATATTTTAAATTTTTTTCTTACACATTTTCCGATCTCTAACCATAACAGAATCATAAGAGTATTTACATAAACATTTTTAAAAATTACAATAAGGCATCAAATATATTGTTTAAATATCAGTAAACATTCTACTGCCATGCTATTCTAATTTCCACATTATCGCCTGTTGAACAAGATACATAAGGTAATAAATTTTGAAATAGAAATATGACAATAATAAAAGGTTTATTCTGATGCTTAGAATGTGAAGCAGCATCAGAGGCTTCGTGTTAACTTGGAGTTAAGATAAGTTGTGTTGGGTTAGGTTAGGTCAAGACTGGTTGTGTTATGTTAAGTAAGATCAAGATTGGTTATGTTATTTTAGGTTATGCAGAGTTACTTTGTGTTAAATCAAGTTACATTAAGGTTCAACTAGATTTTAATCTAACGGTTTTTCAAACTAGAGTTTAGTGTTAATCATAATAAAGTTCAAAACAATTGAAATTTAAAGTGAAATGATTAATGAAACACAGAAATAATTACCTTTTAATAGTTCACATATCAAATATGTATGCGACTCATCAATAATGACATCATACAAATTAACAATATTCGGATGTCCTTGGCAAGCTCTAAGCAAATTGATTTCTTGAGTGCAATCAGTTTTGCGGGTAACAATCTTCACAGCAAACTCTTTCCCTGTACTTTTCTGCACACACTTCCTACATACAGAAAATGACCCATCACCAAGTATTCGTTCATTAAAATCAAGTTCGTAAGCTTGGAAGAAAGGCGAATCTTCAAGCTGACACTTCATCAAATTAGTAGTGTCATCTTGTCTTGACACCGGTTTGAGCAGTTCGTCCGAAATGACGTTCTTGGAGAAGATAATTGACGGTGCTACATACGAATAGCCCTTGAATATTTTATCATAATTAGGAGGTACGATGGCTGGCGAATCAGTTGGAGGTAATTGGGTGAATTCTTCGCTGAAGTTTGATACATCTAATTCACATCTGGAAAATATTATTAAATTAAATGAGGTTACACCAAAGTTTATTTTGAGTCATTGAACAATATATACTTACTTAATAATGGGTTTAAATGGTGCAGGAATTTTCTTGGCAGCGAGAGCCTTCCAATCAAGATTTTTAAAGAATGGATGCCTTTTCAATTCGGCTGCATCTTCTTCACCACCTCCCAAACGTTTCTTTGGATCTTTCACCAATAATCTACTAATGAAATCGGCTACATCTTTTCCCAATGCTGAAAATATTTATTTATGTAAAAATGAAAATTGATAATAAGCGAAAGTAACTAATATTTAAGAGACAATTACCATCAGGAATCGGTGGAGTTGTTTTTAAGATTCTTCGAGAAATTTCTTGTTGGGTATTCTTTTCCCCTTCTACAGTGAAAGGAGATGCTCCTGTGAGTAATTCGTATGTCAATACACCCACCGACCACCAGTCTACAGCCTGTAAACAAAAAAATATTTGTATCTATTTTGTCACATAAAGGTGAACTTGATTAACTGTTTTGTATATCATTGACCTGTATAGATCATCACTTTTTTTCCCTCTCGATTCATTCGACGCACAGACTAATTATATTTTTAAACATTTTGTAGTCATGCATGTTCTAAGAACAAGTAGCACCCAAGTCAAGTCAGTGCTTAAAAATAAAAAATTAGTCTAAGTAACTGCTGTGGATATTTTTTTGGAATGCGGCCAAAACAATAAATGTTTGTATGTCTGATCTTTGTCTCAGTGTTGTTACACACAGAGGTTAGATTTTCAAAATATTTAATATTATAAATTTACTCTTCTTCGTATTTCATTAATTAGAATATTTTTTTATCAACTTCATAAATAAGAGCAACATAATTGTAACTACAAAAAAGACTTGCATCATCTGGTGGAAATCGGTTCAAAACAAACATCATATGAAATCAACAAATGCCAAATTAACCTTAAACACTTTGTATGAAAGCCAAACGATGAATAAGTAAGTCAATGGTATGTCAAATCCAAAGAATAAAATTTATGATACCACAATTGTGTGTATATTGAGAGATACTCGTTTATTTTTTGTATCTAACAATCGGTAGGTCACTGATAGCAAAGATAGCAGCTGAAAATCTTAATGCAAAAACATGAAATATGACACTTGAGTCAAGATATGGTTACAATTTGAAAGACCTTTCATTGATTAGGCAATTAATTAGAAACCAATCATTCATAAAAGCTACAAATTTCAACTATTCTGAAAATTCTTTCAAGAATCAAGATAGTAATCCTGTAACTCAATAATTTTCTTTGGCTCACTATGGCGAATCAGATATGATGGATGTTATTTTACCAATAAATTCTACAAGTGATAATTATAAAGAAAAAGTCTACATATAAACATTTATATATTTCAATATGCGCCATTTTTAAGATATTACTGTGTTATTTGTTAGAAATTAAAAGCAAATAGTGTCAGATTGTTCACACGCAAACGGGACAAGTAGAAATAAAACTGCACAATTAGCATAAATGAATTTGTATCCTGATGTATCAATCTTTGCCATTTAATTTGTAAATAACAAATACTTTGGTACTTTGATTCCTACCTTATTCTGCTTCCCTTCTTGCAATCAAAATTTTAAACAAATTCCTAATTTTAGAATGCATATGTATCGATTTGTAAAAAGGTGATTTTGTCATACATAACTTCATCTTTAAGTCTTTTTGAAAAAAGCTAATGTAATTATAGAGTCTGGTTTTTCCTTCATGGCAAGTGGTTTGGTATACAGAAAAGTCCAATTTTGGGCCAACACATGTGGCTTAATAATAATAAATTCTAACTTTGGTGGCTTCATGATAGACAATCTGACTTTGAACTACAGATACTTGGTAGACAGCAAAATCCAATTCTGAGCCACCACAGGTAGCTTGGTGATGTCAAAACTTGGCACCAAGTTTAATTTTGAACCATCACTAAAGCCATTTAAAGTGACTCAAAGTTGACTGACTGAGTGAATACCTTCTTTGAAAAAACTATTATGTGATTTTGCAATTTCAAATATCCTAGCTTCAAGTCTACTTTGCCATGTTACAACCTTTTTGATTATTTATGTATGGTTTCAAATTAAAATGTTAACGCCTTTGCCATCTACTTCAAGTTTCCGATTACATGTATTTTAGAGAAATAAAGTCCCATGACGATTTATTGCAAATTAATTCCTACCAAGATTATTGAGGTGTTGAATCAATTGCTTTTAGAAGGTCTCTACAACAAAATTTCTATTTTATTAAATATTCTAACCTAGAAATTCCTCAAGGAAGTTGAAGATAAATGTTTGTTATGGGAAAATTAAGAATTAAGAGTGTTTGTCGTGATTTCTTTTTCTTCAAATATCAAATATCGAGCAGTGTTATCAATCATTCATGGCTTCTTAATTGCATTATTATTTAAGTGGAGCAAAGCAAAAAAACAAAAGAATTTGCAATGAGAACAAACCAGGAAAAAATTGAAAAAAGAACTAAAAGAAATATTGAAAGTAAAGTTTCATAAAGAAAGGAAAAATTCATCAAATAGAAGGAACTAAAAGTCATAGAGAATGAATGAAAAAAGGTCATAACCTAAATTTTAAAAATGTTAAAGCCACTCTTTTATTTCCATAAGTTTGTATGCAATGCTACTAATGAATCGACAACAGTTAGATTTGAAGATCGTTATTCTGGTTTATTAAATCACTTCTATGGGGGTCAAACAAATAAATTGCAACGAAAAATAATTATTCATTGCGATAACTATTTTAAGCAATATATTTGACAGGATTTCATGATTACACCATATTAGTCACTATAATCTATGATTACACAAACTTTAACATACAATGTAAAGAAAATTTAACATTTGCAAAAGATCAAACGTAAAAATGTAAAAGTTAATTGAAAAAGAAAATTAATACAAGCGAAGAAGGTGATGCACATAATTTTCAATGCATCTGTATATATCCCCCCACTATTCTTCCAGAAAGTACTCGCCAGCGACAGGTACACGAGCGTACATAACACACATAATAAATTACGTTTGGATACCCAATTTCAAAATCAGTTACTTTATAATGTAGTAAGCGGTCTCTTAATAATAAAATTATAATAATAGTAATAATAAAACAAAACTTGCTGCTTATAATATTATAATACTGTTCATATCCTACTTTCACTGTTAATGTGGTGCTTTCTCTGTTTGGACGACTTGCGGTTGCGTAAGTTCGTCGCCGTCACTCTCTTCGTCCTACTTTGTTAATACTGTTGCAATGGCAGGTGACCTACTTGGGTTTTTTAACAGTGTAGCGGATTCTCGCCGCATTTTTATCATTTCCTAACTGTATTTTCACAGTTAGGTTTACTTCTAGATTCCTTGGCCGGATGTTTGAACGTGGAAAAACGAACAACACCCAACGCTTTTGCTTTATTATTACTGTTGATTGAAGAGTAAAGCAACTAACAAACAACTCAATCTAACAGGTTGAGGAAAGTGGAATTTCTCTTGCAAATCGGTTTAAAATGGGTTTGTAAAAAATAAAAGGGACCAAGGTTTACCTTTAGGTGTTCTAAATGAAATCGTTTGTGTACCTTTAGTGTTGTAACAACGATAAACATTGCGTACAATATGGTTCAGGTCGGCGATCAATTGCCTGGCATACTTTTCTGACCCACTTGCCTTCGATTAGGTTTTATTTTGCAACTTTAGATAAAACGCTTTGGTGCAAATTTTTTTGTTAACCTAAAAGATTTAGAGATAGTAAAAGAAATGGCAATTTCTTTGTGTGTCTGTGCGATTGTATTTTTTCGGGTGCTATTTTAAAAGCCACGTGGAAAACGTGAAGTGTCGCTATTTAAAATTACACACACAGGCGCACTCACATATTATTTTTCGCGTTCCGGCTGATATTTAGCTTGGCTGGTATACGTTATGTCATTTATTGTAGGCGAAGGCCATCCTAAAAATAACATGGAACTGTTTTTAAATAGCTTATCCTGTGTAAATTATAATTTCAATTTACTCCTTAATAGGAAATCTATTTGACGCCACGATATTTTAAAATAAAACCAAGACAATTAATTGTCAAGTTTCCGAAGCGAAGGGTATTCCCCTTCATTTGATAAACCTACACAGGAAATCACCTTTAAGGAAAATTTACATACGTATATAAATGACCGACAAAACAAAATATTTGCACCAAAATAGTCTTTCCGTAAATAAATTTTGTCATTATCATTATTATGAACATTTATTTATCCCCTTAGGAGAAACAAATATTTTTATGTATTTATGTTGTTATACTTTGTTCCATTCAATAATTACACACGATATATGTAATCTAAAAATAGCAAAAAATTATCCCAATGTTAAATAATTATTGGCGATAAATGTCATTTATCAGGAGATAAAATTGAAATTACCAGAATTTTTGTTTAAAATCTAACTCGTCCCCGCGTCGATTTTTTTATAAACCGTGGAAAGAATTCTTCAATTAACTTAATTAAAACAATTTGTAAGATGAGCATCCGAAATATTTCTTAATTTTACTTTACTTTCTAATAAAAGCTCGCTTAATCATTCTTCCGTAAAGTGAGAGGGCAGCACAGATACAACTTACACACGTGTATGACAGAGAGACGGCAAGAATTAATTGAAAATATTTAGAGTGAACAAAAGCAAAGACATTTAAAATCGCATCTATCAAAAACTAAAGGAGAAAAAATTAGTATCGTCCCCGAAAAAATTATATTTCGCCTTGGTCGATCAGATTCTAGTTAGACCAAACAGGAAAAACAATTAACGATTTGTTTTTTAAGTTAACCCTTCTGGTGTACATCAATGAGCATTTCATCATCATAGCTACATTATGCTTTTGGTTTTCTTACAACAAATTTACTAATTAAAAAATAATAAAGCTTTATGGTTACGCCTCTAGTTTAGCTACCAGTCAAAATATCCAAGTGATGTTATCTGTTGTGCTATCTTTTTGTGTTGCCACGAGCACGAGACTATGTCATTTACTACAAGACTACTTTGCAAACAATGCAAGGTAGAGTTTATCAAATGCCAAAAGACTAGACAAGAATAAAAGAAGATTCTAAAGAAGATAACATATAAGCTGTTGAGAATTATTGCTTTATTTTGTTTTTTACCAAGTTGGCCTAATAAATCAAAAAAATTGATATTTTACGTCAGATGAGAAGAGCCTTGTGGAGGGCAAACCCGACTTCAGTAAACTACAACGAGTGATGCAACTTTAAGTTACCGCAGGAGCTTGGTAGAGGGCGAGGCGGGTAAAGCTAGATTTTGAATCACCAAGCCCGACTTTGAAGCTTAGTGGAGGATACAGGAAATTCTGAACCATCGTAAGTGACTTGGAAAAGGGCAAAACTCTATTTTGACCCACCATAAAACTTGGTGATGGAAAAGCAAACAAAGTCCAACTAGCTTAGTAGAAGGCAAGGCTCAACTGTGGGCTTGGTGGAAGGCGCAAGCAGAATTTGAATCAAAGTAAATAGCTTAGTGGCGGGCACCGTGATGGACAAGTCCGACTTTGAAGCTGAGGGAAGGATCTAGTTCGAATTTGAACCATTTCAGGTGGTTTGAAGGAGGGAGGGGGGCTAAAACTCTATTTTGAGCAACCATAGATAACTTGGTGACAAATAAAGCAAACCAAGTCCGACTTTGAGCCATCATAGGTGGTTTAGTAGAGGGCATAACTAAACTTCGAATCACCACAAGCGACTTTGTAAAAACCAAAAAATCGATTCTGTAGAACAAAACCCGATATTGAGCTATCGCATGTGACATAGTACGGAGCAAAGTCCGACTCGAAACCACCATAAGTTTCTTAGAATTCCGGAATTTTGCTACAAACTGCAACCCAGGAATTCCTCTTGGGAATTACCCCATGTTGTTGGTTTCTGCAAAGTCGGCCTAAGCTGAATTTCAAAGCAAAAGCTTCTAAAGACTAAATAATAAAATATTTTTAAGACAAAACTCAGAGATTGATATTTTCAATATTATCAAGTC